>JAAGNO010014439.1:0-11704 GCA_033439905.1 Ceryle rudis | reverse complement strand
TCCAAAAGACTTGGAAGTATTTCAATACTTAGTCATATTGTGACACTTTTTTGTACAAGTATCATGAAAGCTTGCAGTGGTACTGTCACTGAGGTAATTGTGGCATATGTCAGCAGCCTGCATGTTTTAGCTAACCTCATTACTTTGTATAAGCAAGTCTGAGAGGAGCCCCTGGGAATGAGCCATGCACCTTGAGGTGTCCTGCAGGGAGAGGAAACTGCTGAATTCCTTCCCAGGACTTTGTGCTGACAGCCTTCTGTTTCATTTAATTTTCATTAGCTTGAATAAATCTTCATGGTAAACAGCATTTCAGCAAGGAACCCATACACAACAGTGTCTCTTTGTCCCCATCCACTTGTGTTTTCCCTTGCTCTTGTGTGTGGCATAATTTATACTGTACAAATGTGCGGTTCATGTTTATGAAGCAAACGCCAAGTGATGTGGAGAAGAACAAGCATGTGAAGTATAAATAACACAGAGGCACTTTGTGATGGCCTTTGCTGGCACTCCAACAAGTGAAACTTTTGTAAATGGTACAGATTTGGGGACAGCCATTTACTAGCACCAACTCAAAAGAGACTTTTTCTGCCTCTCTGTCACACTGCTGCTTCTCCCTCTTTCTCTTTTGTGCTTGCTGGGTCTCTTTTTCACTCTTATGTGTGTGTCTCTTTCTCTTTCTCCTTTTTTGTTAACTGGCTTTTCTAAACTTGTCCAATTCAGGCTTTTGTCAAGGAAAGATTCAGGACTGTGTAAATGGGATCTGGTTTCAGCATATTGCACACAGCCTGGAGTAGCTTTTGAGACCACATAATCACTTAACCTTCTTTAAACAGAAGAAGAAAGAGCCAAAGAAGTTTAGCTTTACCTGTAGTTTGGTACGTATCTGGGCAACAATGTACGAGGAGCGAATGCAAACCTACAGACAGATTCATGGGAGTTGCTGTGGGAGGAAAAGCGGAGATGTTACAGGCCTGCTTTTTGGGGGTGGAAAGAGGGTTTCTGTCTTGCAATGCCCTTACTGAGTGGGGACACCACCAAGTCCTTGTGAAATATTGCTGTGGAAGCAGGGAAGAGGTAAGGGAGAGGTACGAGCTTGGAGTCACTCACTTGACTCTTCACTCTGCATGGGCAGTATGACTGTCCTGTCTCCAACTTCCTCTTTGGTAGGTTAGTCCCAGTCCAGGACCCCTGTCTGGACCTGCAGTTCCTGGTCTCAGAGTAAATTACTGCCATATTAGAGGACAACTTTTTAGACTGATTTCATGTCTGGTTCTTAACCTCCCTGTGCACCTTGCAGACATTTACTCAGCTTCCAGAATGACAGCCTTTATCAGCACATCTCCCTCTGCTCAGACTTAAACTTCGGCGTGTTGTTGTTCACAACTTGCAGCTCTGACAGGGTTAACTGTCTCTCTGGGAGGGTGATTGTTTTTGCTGGGAGGAGGCCTCTTCTTCCAGCAGACCTCAAAGGGAATACCAAGTAATTTATGCACCGGGACCTGTGGGGTGGGTTACTATGTCGCACTTGCTGCTCAGCTGTCACAGCAAGGACTTTGAGTGCCAAAGTTGCTTTGGTTCATTGGATTACACTTGAAAGCCTCTGTATGGAGAGTAAAGCATTTCTGAGCAAGAGTTTGAAATAACATGAAATGGCTGGGACCCAAAATGACAGCCAAGGGGGGCCAAGGGAAGGCTTCAGAGGCAGATGGTTTCCCCTGCAGAAAAGGACATTGAAGAGAGGAGTGTGCCAAAGGGTGTGTTCTTCCGAGAAGGAAGGATGCTGGGCAAGGCTGCAGGGAGGGAAGGACTAAGGGATATGTTCACAGAGCTTGGAAGGCAGTGGCTGCTGTTCCCCAGTGCTTGGAAAGAGGAAGCTGCAGACCAGCCTCCTCTATCCAGTAAAGCTGTGCTATGATGCACATCCCAGAGCTTCTAGCCCTCAGCCCTGGGCAGCCAGGCTGGCTCTTTAGTAGAGAGGCACACTGTGCCATTTTGTAGCTAACTTCCTTGATACATGAAGCACAATATTCTTAGCTTGCTTTGGTGCGTTTATGCTTCTGAGGTTGTGGCTTTCCAGTTGCCGCTGCTGATGGGCATAATTCAATCACCAGTTGCCAGTCTAGTTGACAATGGCTGATGGGCGTAATATTCAGCCCCATGTGCCACAGAGCAGGCCATTCATTGCCTAATTTTCTTTTTTCCTAAGAACAGGCTCAGGGAGGATTCACATGGGGAGTGCAAAAATGAGGGGTGACTGCCCTTTGGGGCTGAAGAATACAATCATGGTAAGCAAGAAATCAGCTTCAGAAGCAGGGGGAGAAGCTTGTTGTGGAAATGCTGGATGGACTCATAGGAGAAACCAGCTTTGCCAGAATGAAAAAAGAAAACAGGTGAATTTGGCAGGATTATTTTTGATGTAGGGGAAGAGTGCCAAGTGGGAGTCAGAAGTGGGGTTAACCTCAGAGACCACAGTTAAAAGTGCCCCTGAACTGGCATTGCATAATTAAAGTAACTGTGAGAAAATAGTAATTTCTTTTGAATTTTTCATTACAGGATACTATTTGACAATCATTTGCCTCGCAACAGATCATATTCTATTTTTTCAACGGTCTTAAAGATTTTTGAAAAAATCTTTTTCTTTCTATTGATTAGTTAGATCAACTCATGACTTTACAGGAAATCTCCCTGCAATGTCAGTGAAGGTCTTAAGGTGTAAAGGTGCCATCTCTTTTCCCTCTGAAATTCTTACATAATCTGAACTAAAGTTAGGTGAAGTCAACGGTGTAAGTTTCAGGTTTTGCCAGATGGGGACCTTACATTTATCTAATGTTCTTGTCACTGCTGTTAGAAATATTGGTGATTTCCTTGCTAAGTCACAGTGACTATATTAACCTGTGATTCTGTCCACCAGCAGTTATTGCTTCAGCTTCTCTATTTTTGGGATGGACTGGCATGGAGTATCTTCTAATAACAAACTCAAAGGGTTTTTTATTGGGTCCTTCTGTTTGCTTGTTTGCTTCTTTGTGCCTTTCAATGTGAATGCTTCATAAATTAATGCTGAATGAATTGCATACATTTAAGTTCAGATCTATCTACAAAAGTCTGGCACACTTCTAAGACTTGCCTACGTATTGAAAAGATGTTGACTCTTCTAAAATCCCATTAAAGCCAGAGAGAACTTAGGGGCAAAACATCTTCAGAAAATGAAGCTTCAAGTGACCAGCAAAAGATTGAGACAGGCATCTGATGGTTTTCCTTTGGTCTTGGCTAAGGTCTTGCATTTGTGGTATGGAATATAACAATTATAATGTGATTATGGGGCTACATTTTGCCTTCAGCTACAGTAGTGTGATTTTGGTGGTATTTTGTGAGACAGTCTGATGCAGTCGCCTTACAGACACTGAGAATTTCCAGGACTGTACTATGCAGAAGGTTAATGCAGTAGCTATAGCAGTCCAATAGACATTCTAATGCATCAGGCTGGATGGTGTCTCCTTTCTAAGAAAGTCAGCTTGAGCTGATATGAGAGAGAGTGATACACTTGTATTTATGGGGTTCTGAGTGCCTCTCAAGCAAATTTGGCCAGCAACACTCAAGAGCAGTATCTTTCTTTGCATGCCCTTTGCTCACAACAGTCAATTTTTCATGCCTTTTGCAGCCCGGCCCAGGTTCACACAGCCTGCCAAGATGAGACGGAGAGTGATTGCCCGTCCTGTCGGCAGCTCCATCCGCCTGAAGTGCGTGGCCAGCGGGAACCCACGGCCTGACATCACCTGGCTGAAGGACAATAAGCCCCTCACTCCCCAAGAGATTGGGGAGAACAAGAAGAAGAAGTGGACACTGAACCTGAAGAACCTGAAGCCAGAGGACAGTGGAAAATACACTTGCCGAGTGTTTAACAAAGTTGGAGAAATCAATGCAACATACAAAGTTGAAGTAATCCGTAAGTGCAGCCTCTGGGCTGGAAAGGCAGGGAGGGAGCTTTCAGTAAGGGGGTGGCTGAGTAAAGACAGTGTGATGGCAAGTGTGCAGTGCCAATAGCTGGACACAGAAATGGTAAAGTGTTAGAAACATCAGCAGAGACAGAGAAAACATTACTGAAGCTCTAGAATAAGCCTAGCACCTGGCAAGACAGAGCAGCAACAATACAATTTAGTAGCTGAAATAAGGAGAGATACTCAGGAAGCAGTAATCCCTAAAGGTACTTGCGTGGTAAAAGTTCACTGTTGCCCCGTTCAATGTGACACTACCAACTGACTCCGTTCAAGGACAGACTGAGAACTGAGAAAGACTTTTCATGCACCGTGGAGGAGGGGTGCAAGTATTTAGGATGGCCCAGATTACTCTGTCAGAGCAGTAATAGCGTGCAACCAATCAACTGAAAATTTAGTCTAGGTGGCTGTAATGGGAGGCCAAATTCATTAGAGAAGTCTCCAAAGGGAATAAACAGAAATCTTATAACTAGAATGATTAACTAGATGAGGATTTAGGGCCAGATTTTAAAAAACATTTGGACATCTGAAAATTCAGGTGACTACAAATGAAATACCAAATATATATATATATATATATAAAATAATTCCACTAGGGTCCTGTCCGTATCTCTAGATGCCTACATAGCTTTAAAGATTCAACCTTTAGAAAATGAGCTGTGGGGAATTACCCTGCATTGTGGTGGGGTAAATTGCTCTTCTTACTATCTCGCTGTTCTGGTTCTTGGTCTCTAATCTCCTGTTTCCCCTATTGTTACTGAAGATAATTATACTCAAATCCTGCCTAAGTCTACCAGAGAAAAGCTCTTGTTCTTAAACCATTGTGCTTTGTCTATTACATCATCATAAGTTGTCATGGAAATGATTACAGAGCAGCCAACTCAAGAAAGTGGAGATGAATGAAGTGGAGGGGAAGTTGAATAGCCTTCATCAGTGAGGAGCAGGGGCATGGAGGGCTATTCCCAGCCACATGGAAAGCATGTTGTTTGTCTGTCTGTGCATATATATTAGCATGAGAAAGTTTATCCCAGTGTGACAGATTGTTCTTAAAGGTAAAGATCTGTTCTCTGATAAGTCCTTTCTCTAGAATCACGGGAATTAAAAGCACATGTGGGGAGCTCTGTTGGGCTCCAAAGGCACAAACCTGCTGGACATCTGGGATTGATAAAGATGCAGCTGTGTGGAGACAGTAAAAACATGTGTTTACACTAAAACCAGGAGCAGAGACAGGGAAATGAATCAAGCCCCATCCTAATGGCAGCTGTGGCATTTTCACTTCATCAAAACCAGACAGCACCAGGAACAAACCCCTTTCTGTGTCCCTGTTTATCTTGGTTTTTATCAACTTAAAGATGTATGTAACCTTTGTTTTCATTAGCTTTTGCTGGCTAGGAGTGAAAACAGTAACCAAAGCTGGAACCAGAGTCAAGGAGATAAGGGCATTAAGCTGTTTTCAGACATCTTTCTATTTTTAACATCATTCTGTGTAGCATTACAGGTTTTATTCAATTTCCTCCTCTTTTTTTCCCCCTGAGCGTCCACTCCTAAGTCCTGCTTATCTGAGTCTCAGTCTCCCCAGCTGTGATTCCCTCTCGTAGTCCCAAGGCAAAGCCTATAGAGACCACTGTGGTATTTTTGTTTCCCAAGCACATCTTTAGAGCCCTCATTATTGAAAGTATCCTGAGTTTTTGAAAGAGGGTCCATTGTTTCTTCCTCTCACCCCAAAGCCAGTTCTGGTGGGAGCTGTTTTGTTACATGCTCAATCCAACAGTGTTTGCTGTCAAAAGCAGTTGATGATTGCCAGCAGTTACCACCCACTGTGATACTATAATTTCTCTCTGTGCCTAGCATAGAGGTTTGCAGTGCCTCCTTGTCTGGAAACTATGACTGGTTCTTCTGATGCTAGCACTAAAAAAATCCAAACATTCCTCAGAATGAGGGATATATTTTTCCTTTGACTTTATGTGGTGTTGACACAACCTAACGCTTACGATCATGTTGGAAAGGATGGTCTTGTGGCCCTTTTGTGTTTGATTTCCTTTCCTACCATCTTGTTTCCTTCATCAGCTGAGACTTGAGGGAAAAAAAAGTGAGAAAAGAAAGATTTTGTTATTAGCTAGAAAAGCAAAAACTTTCTGATCTCTTCCTCCACAAAAATTTGTTCCATAGTGAGTGTGGGGATAATTAGACTGAAGAAATAATACAAACAGGGAGGTGAGGGTGAAGATCTTCCTCACTGCTAGTATTTGCAGTCTCACCTTCCCCAGCAGTGGGTGACATGGCATGGGATGGTTTCCAGTAGAATTTGATCTCCACAGGCAGCTAACAGACCAAGTAACAGAGATGACAGATATCTCCTGAAAAACTCCCAGACAAAAGAGGAGACAATACCCACAGCCTGCCATTAGTTAATGAAAGAAGGGACCTTTTGCCGTCCAGTTTTGTCTGTCCTTAGGGAGCATTTGGAAAGACTAAAATGAGAAGAAATGTGTCTTACCCCACCCCACATTGTCCCCAAGCTGGGGGTAGCCACAATGCTTCTGGTGTGCAATCTTAAGAGATATGTACTTGTAAGTGATCTGGTAAAAACTAAGGTTGTGTCTGAGAATACATAAGGTTCTATCATATTCACCCATAAACTGTGCCTTAACAGACACAGTGGTCAGAGACACAGCATCATCAAATCACAGAATGGTTGAGGTTGGAAGGGACCTCTGGAGGATATCTTGTCCAACCCACCATGCTCATGGAGGGCCGCCTAGAGACAGTTGCCCAGGGCTATGTCCAGACAGCTTTTGAATATCAAAAAGGATGGAGATGCCACAATCTCTTTGGGTAACCTGTGCAAGGGCTCAGTCACCCTCACAGTAAAAACAGTGTTTCCTGATATTTAGCGGGATCCTCCTATGTTTGAATTTCTGTCCATTGCCTCTGGTAGTATCACTGGGCACCATGGAAAAAAGCCTGGCTTCATCTTTACACCATCCCTTCAGATATTTGTAATTACTGAGAAAACATCATGGGGGCCAATATGGAGTGAACATTTACAGTGAAATCCCTTTCATTTGTGTTAAGATAAGGTACTATTGCCTAAATTTAATCCTGAAATGAGTTTTGACCTTTTTGGCTAGTATGAGGCCATTTACCTTCCCTGTAGGTCAAGGTACATCATTAGGTTCTGTTATTCTGGGTTATGGACTCTGAGATGTGGGGATAAGTGGGAGTACAAGGAAGGAAGGCCCCTTTTGTCTTCTTATAGCTGCATTGTACAGCAAGGGAATGGAGAAATTCAACAGTCCATACTGGGCTTACAAGACCTGCCAAGGAGAAGAAAGACCAGGTCTGACTTGTGTGGTGTCAAGTAATGCCCAATTGGGTACCCAAATAGAATGCTTCATGAGTGACCCGAGAGCAGATACAGAGCAAAGACAGATAAAACGCTCCCTAGGAGATTCTTAGGACCCTGTTTGCTTAGCATTTGGTGTACAGAAGAGTAGGCTGAAGAAAATTTTCCAAAATGTAAGGGCTAAGAGGAGAGCAAACTTTTTGTCAAGTCTGATGCAGATAGAGTAACTTCCTTGTTAGAAAGAGGAAGATTCAGGCTGAGCATGAGAAAAGACTTGCCAAGCCTCAGACAATGGAGGAGTCTAGAGAGCGTCTACCATTAGAGGCTTTGGCAGAGGCTGAGGAAATTTGTATCAGGAGAGGTTTGCAGAAGTCTCAGCCTGCCTTGGAGCAGGGAGTTGGACTAGGCAGTTATTTTGCATCCTTCCTATGCCTTTTTCCTATGGTTCTGTAATCAGCAGTCAGTGAGAATGGCAAACACCTTTTTCCATGGAGCTCCCTGTGTTTTTGTGCAGAGAGGACGAGGTCCAAGCCCATCCTGACAGGGACTCACCCTGTCAACACGACAGTAGACTACGGTGGGACCACATCCTTCCAGTGCAAAGTCCGCAGCGATGTCAAACCCGTCATCCAGTGGCTGAAAAGGGTGGAGTACGGCACAGAGAGCAAGTACAACTCAACCATCGATGTTGGGGGACAGAAGTTTGTTGTGCTGCCCACAGGGGAGGTCTGGTCCCGTCCTGATGGTTCTTACCTGAATAAACTGATGATTACTCGAGCCAAGGAAGAGGATGCAGGGATGTACATTTGCTTGGGGGCAAACACCATGGGCTACAGCTTTCGCAGTGCTTTTCTCACAGTCCTGCCAGGTGAGTGATGTCTTTTTAACCCCCGTCTGAACCAATAGTCTCCATAATACAACTACTGATGTCCATTGGGCTCCATGGCCCTCTGTGATGCTGTGCTGATTTAGGCTAGCCCTGTTCTGATAAAGTGAATGAGGGACTAAATCAACCCTGATTTAAATCAGCCCCTACTGAAATCCTCTTGCTGATGTTTCCTTTTCTCCCTTCATGGGGAATAATGATTCCTGTAAGGTGAAATAGCATGAATAATCTGCTCCTGTATGGAAATGGAGCTGGGAAAGGATACTGAAGTTGCAGGCACTACATCACTTCAGTGATAGGGTGCAGGATGAGAGAGGGCAACTGAATAGCAGCACAGTTTGCAACCCCATTCCCTTACTTTTCTCCTTTCTCTTTCTCTTATTTATATTGCTTTTACTTGTAAAAGGAAATAATGATAGAGGTCCATAAAATGAGAGAATAAAAACTGTCCCAGTCTCAAGGAAAGGAAAAGAAGAAGCGTGAAAGAGAGAATGATTGATTAGTGAAATTCTTACCCAGTGATCCCCTGGGGACCCTTGTACCAAACTTGCAGCTGCTTCCTTCTCTCCCCAGGCCTCAGAGCTGGTAGCCACAGCAAACTAAGGCTGTTTTGCTTAGGTTTGAGGCACACCACCCTCACTTTGTCATTTACTCCTTTGCCTCCTGACTGTGCAGTTCTGGTCTGATAAATATTTATTGAAAAGGCCATTTCTTTCTGCTTTACCTTGCCATGTGAATCTAGCTTCAGATCCACCAATTCTATGACAAAAAAATCAGTCTTGCTGCTTTTTCTTCCTTTAACCACCCCAAAGTCAACACAGCTGAGTGCAGGAGCTGGAGCCAATACCAGAAGATTTTAGCTGCCAAGTCTAATGGAGTGTCTGCAGTCAAGAAACTAGTGAAAGACAGAGATCATTAACTCTCCCAGGCTGTTAGGACGCATTTTCTGTGTAGGTAGTGGGGAAAATGCTCATGACTCCTATAACTAAGGCAGCATGGCTTCTTCTGCTCACCAGTTGCCAAACCTCTGCATCTCAACAGCCATTGACAGTCATGAGCTTGTATTTAGATACTGATAGCAGGTTGCCAAGTAAGAGAATGCTCTTGGCATCTTCTTCTGCATCACTTAGATTCAGGACTAAACTCCAACTAGAAAGCTTGTCAATCCCAAGTCTGCATGGGTGGGATATACCTCAAAGCCTCCAGGAGTTTCTGTACGATGAGAGTCTGATCTAGCTCCCACTCAGATCAGTGGGAGACTTTCCATTGATTTAAATGGGACTATAATGAGGCCTCATACCAGAACCAGAGCCTGCAAGCCTGTTGTTATTGGCAAGGACAGAGAAGAACCCAGCTTGCCCTCAGAGGCAAAGATGTGGTTGCAAGGCCATGAGTTAGAAAAACACCATTTTGCTTGTAAATCTACCAGATTTGACATACACAGCACTGAAGAACAGCATGGATGAATATCAAAACACTTTCATTTCAGCCCAGGAGAGGTTTTATGCCAACCAACATGAAGACTGTTGCTTTCGTGGTCAACTGATGGGTCAGCTCTCTGATCCTGTCTTACTTTGAGCAGGGGGCTGGACCAGATGACCTCCAGACTCCCCTACCAGCCTAAATTATTCTGTAATTTCCAGCATTGATGAATTGAAGTTTTGTCTATTAAGGTCAACAGTAGAGGTCCTTCTGACTTGAAAGAGACCACATGGTATATACTTAATGTTTTAAACTAGTCGTAGGATTATTTGTCAAGGAGGGAGAAAGACATTAGTGTCCTAAAGAACTTTGGCTTGGAAGTTGAGTGATATACGTGTGACTTTAACATACTGAGAGATTTGGATAGCTTGTGGTTTTCAAAGTTTCTTGGATGTTTCCCTGCAAGCTGAATTCTGTGCCTAGGTATTTTTCAGGGCTTTGGAAGTCCCAGCTGGTATCTATCTAGATGGGGATTTGAGGTCTATAAATCAAGAGATCGGGCTGAGAATCTGGAGTGGCTACACAGGGATGTACAGGTTGCCAACATCAGAGAGGGGAAGGGGGGTGTAGGTGTGAATGATGCTGTCTGAGGCATCTGATCTCCTCTGGTAGCTGAATTTGCTGCCCTTAGAAAGCCAACAGCAGCTCCAAAGAGACTGGTGGAGGTAGAACCCATTTGTCATAGGGAGTTGAACATACATTTTAATGCCATGTGAACTTTCAGTTCTCCATGGTTTAGGCACCAAGGAAGGGACACCAGCTCACCTACATTTTTCCCATCCTTCATCCTTCCTCCCAACACTGAAACAAGAAACTCAAGAAAACACCTCCAAAACACCACATTCATGCTGCCTGCCATGGTGGAGCTTTGCTGAGCATCTCCAGAATTGCTAGACAGGGATACTAAAGAGTGTCTAAAGCCCATGCAGACACAGCTACACCTGGCAGAGGAGATAGAGCAATGTGCCGTGACTCTGCACAACCTGATCACGCTTCCTAGGCTGCTGACATGGAGATTGTATTGACACGTCCCATGTTGTGTCCTCCAATCTGGGCAGTAAAGCCTATTCCACTGCAGAATGAGGGTGTTAGGAAACTCTCACAGGCTGGATCTAGTGCATCCATTAGAGCATGGACAAGAAAGTTAAAAAATCCCTCAAAGACTCCCCTCCTGACCCCTAAACCAGAGAAAACGAGTTGCTTGTCCTTCCAGGAGCACTGAAAAGCAAAGCAGTTACCAAACATCATGTGCTGGCTTGATTTCTCCCTTGTTACTTGGTCTGGCAGGGTTGCCAGACAGCCTATACAAAAGCCAGCCCAAGCATGACATCTGTTTTGAATCCACTCTGCCTGCATTTAATTAACTCTTTCTGTCTCTCTCCTGCCATAATGTCCAGACCCCAAGCCTCCCAGTGCACCTGTGCCCCCTTCCTCGGCCAGCAGCCTGCCCTGGCCCGTGATCATCGGCATCCCTGCCGGAGCTGTCTTCATCTTTGGGACAATCCTCTTGTGGCTTTGCCAGACAAAGAAGAAACCCTGCTCCCCTCCAGCTGCTGCCCCTGTGCACCGGCCACAGCCGCGGGACAGGATCTGCATCTCCCAGGTCCCCGACAAAGACTGCATCTCCTCCATAAACTATGAGGAATATGTTGCCCAGCAGCAGCATTTACTGTCCCAAGGGTCTGCACTCGCCCCGACCATGTCATCCAAAATGTACCCAAAGATTTACACGGACATCCACACCCACACCCACTCGCACGTGGAAGGCAAAGTCCATCAGCACCAGCACATTCAGTACCAGTGCTAAGAGGGTGGCCATGTACAGTAGCTCGTTTTGGGCTTTTCCTTGTGGTACCTCAGAAGAGACTGCTCCAAGTCAGCTCGCACTGTCAGCAATAGGCAAAGCAGGCAGAAAAGATTATATATAATTTTAAATATATATACATATATATATAATTGTATATGCGTGTGTGTATGTGTGTATATATATATGTGTAT
>JAAGNO010014438.1:41121-77246 GCA_033439905.1 Ceryle rudis | reverse complement strand
GGTGAGAACACAGTCTCGGGCAGGGCGTCCGCCTGGGGTAGGTGGCTTCGGGAGGACGCACCAGAGGGGACCGCGGTGGCCCCCGAGCAGGAGTTAGTGCAGGGCCTGCTTGCAGGGGCAGGCCGGCTGCGCAGAAGTGGCACTGGGGATTTTTAAGCACCTTTGCCCCCTCTCTGGCTGCAGAGGAGCCTCATGCACCCAGGCAAGGTGTTCAGACACAGGGTACTCAACGGCATGAGCAGAAAACAGAGTAAATCACGAATCAGGGCTACTTGGTTTCGGGGACACAGGCCGGTGGGTTGTTGGAGGCCAGGGAGTGAAGGTTGCCATGAGAGGTGCTGTGCATGGAGGGGAAGGGTTGCCCTAAGCCATGCTGAGCTCAGGGCTGGCAGGGACAGTGGTGCTGTGGCTGCACTGGTTGGAGCTGTCTTACTTGAGTATGGGACTGGGCACAGGAACTGGTGGTGGGCATGGTGCAGGGGGCTGAGCTTGCGGGTGGTTGGCTTCATGGGTGGGGGGAGGCAGGCAGCTGCTTCTGGTTTGTGCTCGGCACCAGGACGTGCACGAATGGCATTTTTTCATTGAGGGACTCTGGATAACTAAAAGTAAGTCTTGGTAGCTCCTGTTTGCCCTGAGCTCCTGTTACAGGATTAAGTTTCCAGCCTCATAGGCCACCACCACAGGCAACAATTCAGGAGGCAGCTGTGGCAGCGGTGCCACGGGAGGCAGTGCCCAGGGTGAGCTGCTTAGGTTGTCACAGGCCCTGTGCTCAGGTCTCGTTCACCTAAGGGCTTCAGCGTGAGCATGCCAGCTTCTTGTAGGGAATGCCTGACGGGCGCTTTGTGCCCTCTAAACTAACAAGTCCCTTGAGACTGTAGAGGAGTCCTGCAGAAGTTGATGTCTTGCTTTTGACTGCAGTGAAGAGGACCCTACCAAGTAGACTGGTCACTAGGCAATTTTTTTGTAAGGTTCTGACCAAAACTCGGTAATTAAAATCGTGTGGAATTTGGACTCCAAATTATCTTGTGTGTCCCGAGCTAGCTCACAGTCTGGAAAAACAAAACTTGGTACAAGAAGTCATCTTCCTCCACTCCCTGTATTTCTTTGCAACTTTTGTGCATATCAGTACAGGGATAGGAGACAAATCCAGCTCTGCAACTCACTGTTCACCCGAACAAACCCAGCTCCTGTGTTAGCCATCTCCTGGCCTCACCGCGTTTGCTCCTAGAGGTGAGCTGGTTAGTGCTGACAGTCCATTTCAGTTCCTGTTCCCTCTGCCTAGAAGCTTTCTCCTCTTTTTCTTCTAATGCTTCAATTGTGACCATAGATCAAGTGTTCCTGGAGCTGACAGTGTTCTGGGATCAAAACCAGCCTGAGAGCTGGAGGTCTTTCAGGTCTGCCTTCGGCTCCATCATTTTAGCCATGTTTGCACAGAACTGGTCACAGGGGAGATGTCGCGAGATTTGGCTGCTGCATCTGCTCTGGTTGGACTTCTGGGACATTAATGCTTCTGTGGGTTTGTGCCTAGCTGGCTTGAGTACCAATTTCTAGTCCTTGCTGTGCTACACAGCAGGCAGGCCTGAGCCCCCTGCCATCTTCCTTTTCATTACCTGCTTTAGCTCCTCCAACAGGTGCTTGAAGCTTTTCTCGCAGGAACTTAATGGGCAGGGGGAGCAGAATGAGGTGGGTGGGAAGGGGAGAGAGAAACTCGAATTAACCTTCACCTGCAGAAATAAACCTTTCTATTCAGCAGTACTATTTTGCATTTAGCTGGTGCTTTCTCCCTGCAGTTCTATTTTGCTTTATACCTTTCAGATGCAAATAGTTGGGCTTACATAGGTATCTTCTGGTTCTTCTGTGTTTACTTTGATTTGCCTGGTACTTGAAGGATGGCATGAAGCCAAGTGGTAATTGGTGGGTTTCATAAGGCCTGGGTCAGCACAGGTGGAGTTGCTGATGTGAGTGTCTTGTTTCAGACCTGCTGTTGCTGCTGTGTCTCCTGCTCCTGCGCTGTAATTCTGTAATGGAGAAATATGACAGAAGTATCTGTGGTTTGCTGGTGGTTTGTCTCAGTGCTTTGAGTTTTGGAGATCTTTTCCAGGTGAAGGTCAGCAGCTCCGGCTTGTGTGCAGCTGACAGAAGATGTAGGGCGTGCTCTGTTGGGGATGGTAAAGGGACTTTTCATTTTGCATCTTGAGGTGGGCAGTTGCAACTTAGCTCCGTCAGTGTCCCATGTATGAGTTGGCCTGCTGGTTTTCCTGGAATGGGAGACTGGGCTGCAAGGTGGACCTCACCTCCTTAACCAAGTGGTGTAGGATGTGACAGGTGAGTATCGCTTGTGCTGGGCAAGCAGCATGGCATCCACCCAGCCAGTCCCGCTCACTGTGTCACCCAGGAAGTCTGTGATCTTGATGTGGTTTTGTGTCCCCAGCTTCTGGAGCTCTGGACCCTAGGAAGCCCTGGGCAGGGGACGAGTTGGCCTACAAGTGCTCCAGGTTTTCTGGCTTCTGGGTTGGGAGGAATTTATTGTCAGCATCTGCCACCAGCCCTACCTGTGAGTCTGGCTCTCAGAGCATGGGGCTGGGTGTGTGTCTGGGTACTCTGATGTCCAGTCTTCTGTCTTCTTTTCTGGAGGCAGACTTAGGAATGATGTTGCTCTCAAACCAGGAGCACGTCATGCTCAGCTGAGAAAGCTTTGCCATGAGCACTGCTTAGCATGAGCAGGTGTTGTCTGTTGGTTTGTCTTGCTCTAATGACTTATCATCTGTGTGCACTAAGTATTCAGGGCTAAAGTAGTGTTATTATATATTCAATAGGCTCATTTCCCAACATTATACTTTATTGTCAATTGCTTAGCTGGTAGTGTATTTACAGATGCAACTCACTCTTGACTGATCCAGAGCAAAGCCCCTCTCTGCCCTGCAGTCTCTGCTGTCAGTGACACAGTTTGGATAGTTTCGCGCTGTTTCCGTGTCCCAGCACTGGCTTTGGGGCTCGCTCGGCAGTACAGGGGCAGGAAACTCCAGTACAGCGCTGTCTAAGGCTGGCAAAGATGGGACATAGCAAGGTTACAGTTGGATACTCCTCTCTTTGCTCTGGTCTTCTGTACTTTTTGATTGCCATCAGAAGCAGATTAGGGCAATTTGAGTTCCAAAATGTATACATGGAATCTTTGGGAAAGTTTTGTGTTTCTTCATAAATCCTAAGGGTAAAAGTGTGCTGTCTTGGAGGAATGGAAACAAAGGTTCTGATATGACCCATAACTCCTTGACTTCTGAAAGTGGCACCTTCCCTGGGAACTGGTGATAGCTGCACACGTGTGTGCTTGGCTTTCCCGCAAGGCAGTGTCCTGCCACTTCACTTTTGTCCAGCCTTAGACCCCCTGTAGGCCTGAAACAAGCTGCCACCTCACCACAGCAGTACAGCACAGACGCCAGAATCGGACCACTCTCATCTGCTTTTTAATCCTCAAGTGTTGAGAACACTCTGGCACCTTTGCAGGCTCCTGTCACCGTTGCCTTGCTGGGTGTATGCACAGTTGGCTGCACGTGACAAGGGGAGAACTAAACCATTTTCTTGTTGTGTCAGCTGAGCATGTTTGTTTCTCCAGACAGTGCTGCTGAAGGGGCAGCAGTCCCCCTGTCCTCGTCCCTGTGCTGGCAGGAATAAATTACTGTTTGCTTTATTTGGGAAGGGCACTGGGAATTAATTCTGTGTGTCTCTTAAGGGAAGTGAAAGGCCTAATATTTTCCATTCTCTGTCCTCTCCTGCTCTACTCCCTATTGTGAAGGAGACAATCCTCCAGATGAGAAATTTTCCAGACGCTTCCCCACAGTGAGTTTTGATCCAACCTGCAGTGCCCAGATGCCAGCTCATATTTATCAGGTGCACCCAGCCACTTCCCAGCTCCCAGCTGAAACATGGGGCTGCTGGTGCACTGCAAACCTGAGGGAGAAATGGAAGTCACACAATTAAAACCCTGGGCGTTTTCTGAAACTGTTTTTAATGTTTCGTGGCTTCACAAGCGCAAGACTGTGGACTTGGATTTGGGATGCTCTTGAAGTGTCACCAGAAAAGCTGTCAAATGTGTGCTTGCAGAAATGGAAGCTTGGAAAGTGTCTTTAATTGTGATTCTGCTCTGCACAACACAGATTGTCGTGCTTTGAGCTCAGGTTTGTTTGTATCAGGGACAGACATTGATGCAACAGCTCCTATTGGGGCATGAATATTTCAACAACTGAAACAATGCCTGCCTGCTCCAGAAAAGAGCTGCTTACATCCTCCTTTGATGTCTTTAGCAAGCCTAGCCAGCTCAGGTTGGCATCCTGGTTATTTCCTACAGCTATGGTCTCTGTTAGCTGTGCTGTGCTATGACTCTCTTCTCTTCATTCCAGAGACTCTGGGAACTCAAGTTGGGAAGAGGTGAGATTTCTAGCGAGGAAAAAAGAGACTAAAGCAGACAGAATTTGCTCCCTGCTTTGCTTCTTTTTGCTTCTTTTGCTTCTCACCTCATAGGATGGATGGACCAGAAAGAGGTGGGGTAATATTTGGAAATACCTAGAGTGGCAATCTGTGGGGATGGTTCTGTTCTCTCATGTCTGACCCGCATTCTGTACCATACCACCTCTCCATGCTCTTGTTCTCTCCACTTCTTGCATGAGGGGAATGCAGAATTTTCTTTCTAGCAGGATTAATGAATAATATTAAGAACTTCAGAAGAAGGAATAAGCTGGGAATGGAGCCTTATTCTTTTCTGCAGTATGTTGACAGTTCATGCACAGATTGTGTCCTGGACCCTTCTTTTTGAAAGCTACAGTGGTATTGAAATGCTGGAACTTCTGGCACCATTGTGTGTTTCTGAAGTAAAATGTCTCCAAAGCATGTGATTAGGGAGCACTTTCTACAGCCATGATCCATAATGCAGCTTGCTTTTGAGCAGCTTGCTCTTCAGGGCATGCTCTGTCTTCTCTCGTGGTCTGTAGACACTCTGGACACTGGGGGTGAATGTCAGGCTTCAAGGAATAAGGAAAGCAATAGGAATGCTTCCAGCATTTTCCTGCAGTTTGAGGTTCTCAAAGTATATTTCTGTCCATATTTCTGCTTTAAAGGTTTACAGTAAATGGCTAAAAGTCATGCCTGGAGAAAAAGCAGAGATGTCTGAGGCGGGGTCTGACTGCTTCAGGGTGCTAGGTTGACTCTGTCTGGGTTATCTAGGTGATCCTGCTCTGGCAAGGGGGTTGGACTAGATGATCTTTTGAGATCCCTTCCAACCCCTGACAATCTGTGATTCTGTGACTCGCGTCAGACACGCTGGGAACACAAGTATGAAGTGAGACATCCAAACGCATTGGTAGGGTGCTGTCGGAGTAATGGAAGGTACCAGTTAGAAGCAAACATGATTGAATTTTTGTGTTCTGAGCTCACTGTGGGGAACAGGCACTCCCACAGCAGTTTGTCCTCATGTTTAGGTGGAACCTCCTGTGTTCTTGTTTGTACCTCTTGCCCCATGTCCTGGGCACCACTGGAAAGAGTCTGGCCCCATCCTCTTGGCCTCTGCCTTTTAGCTATTGATCAGCTCCCCTCTCAGGCTGCTCTTCTCCTTCTGAACAGTCCCAGGGCTCTCAGCCTATCCTCAGCACAGAGATGCTCCAGGTCCCTCAGCATCTTTGTAGCCTCCGCTGGACCCTCTCCAGTAGTTCCCTGTCTCTTTTGAACTGGGGAGCCCAGAACTGGACACAACACTCCAAATATGGCCTCAGTAGGGCAGAATAGATGGGGAAGAGAACCACCCTCAACCTGCTAGTCACCCTCTGCTCAGTGCACTCCAGGGGACCAGTGGCTTTCTTGGTCCCAAGGGCCCACTGCTAGCTCATGGTGAACTTGTTATGCGCAAGGACTCCCAGATCCTTCTTCACAGGACTGCTTCCCGGCAGGTCAACCCCTCACCTGTACTAGTGCATGGCCTTACTCCTTCCCAGGTGCAAAAATGTTCCGTTTTGTGACAGTTTTGAGCAAACAGGCCCCCCCTGCTCAGCCACCATCGCAGGCTGGTTGCTGGGCTGAGTGTTGTAGCCACTCCACATCGCACAGTGGCCAAGGAAAGCAGCGGGGTTTGTAATGGAAAATGTAGGGACTCTTCCCTGGGGACTGGAGATTTAAAGGCTTCTTGGACACCTTGTGTTTCACTTGTACATGTCTGGGAGGGGTGTCCTTGTGTGCATATATGTCATGCAAATGTATTTTAAGTTGCTGTGTGTTTTGTCTGAATTTAGAAAATGAGTGATTTGGAGAAAGAATCCTCCAGGAAATGTTGTTTTTGCAAGCATGGGCCTCCTGACTGTGATTTGGGGGGGAGGAGGGAGTGGGAATGAGGGGGAGGTTCACGGAGGTTTTCTTCTTTTCTTGTAGTGTTTTGGGAAAACTCCAGCCAAGGCCCACATACAGTCAAATGAATCACCCTCCCTTTCTGCCATAAGTAATTGGCAGCTTTAACTGCAATGCAGTTTCGATGTATGGCTAATACACTTTTTCTTGATTGAGAAGAAACGCTGCAGTAGACGCAAGATGTTGAGTTGGCCTTTGCATGGAGCCTCTGAGCTGGTGGTGAGATACCGTAGGCCTCTTCTGGAGAGCCTGGAATGTGCTGCACGGTGTATTCTGTGCTCTAGTGTGAAGGCTGTCGCCACTGCTCACCTGCTAGAGAAAATACATTTCTCGTTGCATACAAGCGTAGAGGGCACTGTAAGCTGGCGCGTGGCACGGTTGCCCAGTGCAGGGTTTTCTTGGAAGGGTCTCATTTTATAACAGCTTCAACGGAATATTCATGTTCTTAGATGAGTGACTGTTCCTGTGCTGGCAAATAAAGCATTTTGGCCCTCTCGTATTCCTGTCACAAAATGAAATTCACTTGTTTTCTAAAGCATCTGGTGCCAATTCAGACTCAGAGCTTTCTGTGTCTGCTGTAGGATTTCCACTGGGCTTGGAAAACTTACCAGACAAGCTCAGCATTCACCAGTGGAAGTGTCTACGGTAACTGGAGGGCTTTCTTGTCCTGGAAACAGGACATGTAGCGCTTGCCCTTGGCAGGCTAAGACTTGCCAAATGTCTTTTATTTCCTGTTGGAAGCCTAGTTTTAGATGGAAGGACTATATTACTTACACAACTGCAGTATCTGTTGGTAAATATTGTCTTTAATAACATATGCTTCACTTTAGCAGAATAACAACAGCGAGAGATGAATGTGAGCAGTGAAATAAGCACGTTGTGCTGGGGCAGAAGCATCAGTGTTCTTTCACAAGGTTTTAAATGGTAAATACCATACCTATTATTTTCATAGCATTTGAAAATTCATTAGAAAGCAGTCCCTTTGAGGAACCCGGAGTCATAAATGTGATTAACTCAGCCTTGGAGTTTTAGTCATGGCCAAGGCTTCACTAAGTGCTGTCTGAGCAGAGAAAACAAGCCTGGCCTCGAGTTACTGTTTCATGGGATTGCTCCAGATACAGGCAGCGTGTGGCCTTCCTCCCTCCAGTTGTTCTGTCGGGGGAAGGAAACATTTAAAGAAAGTACAAACGCAAAATCTTTATAGGGGGCAAATGGTTGGCTCTGTAGCGTTTTGCACCTGAAACAAAACGCAGAGTGGCTGGTTTTGCCCTGTGTGGTTTTTTAGGGGGTGAAGGGGACTCTGGGATGTTTGAAGATGCAAACATGTAGAAAGCACAACGGCATCTCCTTTCCGTGCATACTTAACTGGACAGTGCTTCTGCTTGTTTGGTTCATTGTTGCGTGTGTATCTGGAGAGAGATTCTATCCAGGCCAGTTGGGCTGAAGTTTGCTTTTTCTTCCTCCAGTTCACTGGACAAGTGTTTTATGTTTTCTTCAGCATAACTTTAAATGGACATTGTTTTACCCTGTTCTGGAAAGGAGCTGGTATTTCCACAAGTCATGCTGTCATGGAAGTAACCTTTTTCTTTTCTGAACAAGGTCATTACATCATGATGCAGTAATCCTCTGCCTGTGGGATAAACCATCCTCTATCTGTGTCTGTCTGCTGCTCTTATCTGTGTGTGTTCTTCCTTAAATTGTGCATGGGCGAAGGAGAGATGAGGGGAGAGCAAAAGTTTTGATTCTGACCTGTAAAATTATGTTGAGAGAGAATAATGCATGGCTTGTGAGATGCAAAGGGCTGTTGTCTCACAGAGTATTGCTTTGATACTTTATCCACAAAGAGAAGCTCCAGAGTTTCAAGTCAGAAGAGCCTTGGGGATGAAATTACACCTTTGCCAGGCTCTGACAGGTTAAACTTTACAGAGATGCAGGTAGCAAATTATCTGCAGGCTGAATTGCAAAGGAGGGCTTTAAAAACCTGCTTGGGAGTTTGAGTGGATAAAAATAGTTAGTTCTTGCATCCCTCTTTTCGTATGTAGAGCTAAAAGCAGCCTACAAAGGAAGGACAACGTCATTAACTTGGTCTCAGCCCGGAAGAACCTGAGGGATGGAGCAATGCCACTGTGGGTGGGATGGGTCAGCATGGGGGCTGGCAGCAGGACCCAGCCGTCTTACTGCCTGTCCCATTGCCTGGCCATTCCTGCTTATTGCAGTTTCTATTTTGTCTTGGATGTGTCTGCGTACTTCTTCCCAAGTCAATTTACACCGCAGTGTGTCATTCATGGCCAGCCTGGGAGGTGCCCGATGAAGTATGATTCGTAACTATTTTCGATTCGTTTATAAGGGGATTAGATGACGCGGTTGCCTGGACAGCAGGGACTGTGCTTGGTGACCTGGTGGGTCTCTCCCAGTCCTGTGTTCCTATGTAACCCGAGGTGATGCCATCTAAGCTGCATCAAGTTGCCAGTGATGTAATTTCAAACTGTCTGGCCTGAGCGCCAGTGAAGTCAGGGAGGTTGCACATGGTAAGACGGGATTGGCTTTTAGCTTGTCTATTTTGCCCAAATAATAAGTAGCAGATAGTCAGGGTTTGATTCAAAATGAAACCAGCTAACTGAGCAAAGAAAGAGCAGATGTGTTACTGGTTGATTCCATCTTTCACCTGCTCTGAGAGGAAACAGCCCATCGTATTTTACTGCGCAGCTCTGAGGTCTGTTGCAGATTAAGACAAATAACTAAGTTGAGTCATCAGGTTGTGGTGTCTCAACAAACTACTTAAAAAGATGTCAGGCCCTCATTGTGGGTGGATGTTAAAGTGGCAGAGCTATCGAAGAAACACACCTAGAATCACATGAAGGCTTCAGTGTTACCATCTTGCCGTGCTTTAGAGCTGTTCGGAGCATTGCAGTGATGGAGCATGTGCCCTCCAAGCTGGAAGTGCTGGACTACTGTAGCTGTCAGCAGGATGGGACTATGATGGACACCTTGCAGGACATGCTGGCCTGGGTGCGGGTCTGCTCTCCTGTGCCTTTACAGCTATCAAAACAGACATGTGCATGGAGTTGCTTGGAGTGCAAGCAGAGGAGCTCCAGCTGGGCTGTGCCCATCTGTGGAGACTTTGCCGGGGCTGAGCAGTCCCCATTCTAGTCAGAAGGGACACCAGTAACAGCCAGCATAACCACATGATAGTATTTCTATACTAACAGTCCCTAACTTACTGCACCCCCAGATCTGAGAGTCTTCTCATGGGCATTGCTTTGCTGACCGCATCGTTGCCCGTGTTTCGGCTGTGCTTCCTCTTGATGAGAGAGGCTCGCTGTAGTGTGGTCCAATGTCGGAGAGTTTTAATGGAGATGGGGAGAGTTCTAAACCAGATTAATTCATGATGCTCTTTTATCGTTGCCTGTTACTAGAAAGATTCTAGTAAATGAGTCTGTACTACTTTATTTGCATTATCTTTTTGCTTCTGTTTAATTCCAGCAGAGTCTTTCAGCCCAGATTGCAAGGGGATGACTGTCTTGTAGGAAAAGGATGGTCGCAGCAGAACTTCCCAGCCATTAGTTATGATCGCTTTGACTTTTCTAGCAGGCTAAATTTCAGAGCAGCATTGATTTTTATTTCTTTGTGTAACTTGTGATTTGCTGAGTTATAGCTGACAGCAGCTTTTCCCTGTCCTTAAGGGGTCATTCTGCATATGTGAAAACTGTAGAATGACATCTTAAAAAGAAAGTCCTCTAAACACGCTTAGCCGAGTGTAAAACCTTACCCTTTGCGCTTAGTTTTAAAGCCAAATGTCGTAAAAACAACTTCCAGTGCTTTGATGTGGGCTCATAATTTTCTCATTGATGCTATTAATATTGCATGCCCACTTGCTCCGTGGTGGGTGTCAGCGCTCACTAACAGCAGCCATCTGTGAGAAAGGAGCTGCTTCCTGGCATGGAGGAAAATTTAGGCCAGCTGTGGATGCTGGAACCACATCTTAGAGATGGTCCCTCTGGGCTCTTCCTTCCCTGTGCTTTGCCTGAGACTCCACTGAGCAGAATTTGTGGTACCCAGGATCCCACAGCCCGTGGAGCTGTATTTCTGTATCAGTGTTGGAAGGTAGGAGCCTGAGTTAGCACTGCACTGTGCTCGTGCCATTGTCACTTCAGAAAGCTGATATCCCTCAACTCAAGGCATCGCCCATTTCAATGCAATTACCTGTGAAGTAGTTCCCAACAAATGATGCTCTTGTTCAGTTTGGGCAATATTTGAAACTTGACGTCTCCTCCTGCGCCTGCTCAGCACCAAGTGGTGTTTTATGGGTCTAGTGAAACGAGTGAAAAATGCATTTGAGACAAGCCAGTTTTCCTGTATTTTTTTTCCTGCGATACTGGAACAATCTTATCACTCTGCCCTTTAGCTTTGATTCCTGAAAATAGAAATGGGTTAGAATGGAGAGAGCAGGGAAAACAAGAAAACTCTATGCGTGCAGCATCCCAGGTAAGCCTTTTATTTAGGGGATGTGTGTTTTGCCACACTTTGAATTGTTTTGCAGTCAAGCTTCTGGGATCTGGATGGATTTTCAGTGCTGGGTCAGAGCTCAGTGGTGAGATTACTTTCAGCAAAAAATAATCTGTCACTACAGTTCTCTTAGTCTGCAGTAACTATCTCCCCAGGGATTTCATGACACACCTGCTATCCCAGAGACCAGTCCTTTTGAAAAATAATGGCCTTTGGCCAGATCCTGCCTCCAGTGATGGGGTCTGATGTCAAGTTTTCATTTACTTTACAGAATTCCAGATTGATAAAATAGCTGTGTTTAATAACTGCATCAGTTCTCATCTTGATGTGGCACCTAAATAGCATTTGCAACAGGAACACGGTCTCAAGATTTCTGCTGCTTTCCATCATGCCTTTATCCCTCCCATAGCTCCCTTTCAAAGTCCTTTCCCTCTCTCAAGTTTTCCTTTCTCAACCAGAGTTCTTGGGCCAGGTATTTTGCAGATGGCTGTAGGTGTGGGCCAGTCTCTCAGAAAAGAGCTTCCACCCTGGAGGTGCTTCCTTACAGACAGGGAAAAGAATTCAGGGTTCTGCTGTCCAAGCAGCCTTTAGAAGAAGGGAAACTTGTTTCTTTGAGGGCAAACAGACCTTCTGCAAAGACTTAGGAAGTGATTCATCTCCATTGACATAGTCTGCAGTATCAGCTTGTCAGACTGGGATCATATGTTACACTTGATGATATAACGCCCCTGAATGTGAATCAAGGCACTCTTACAGTTTGCAGCAGCCAGAGTTATATTAGCACTGGAGATGGTTGCTAAAAGAGTATAATGATCTACCCAGATAATCGTGACTGAGTTCTGTCAGGAACTGAACACTCGCCTTCTGATAAAAGACCCAGTTTTCAACTGTTGGGAAACTTTGCTCAGCTGGGAATGGTGCAAGCCTAGAACACTGGCTTAGAATCCACCTTGCTGGCTGGCCACATACTGGCCGCGTGTAAATGTTGTGTGGGAGCAGAAGGTAGATTAGGTTATAACTGGGTTTGTGCTTCTTCCTTAAACTTCTCTGTCACACCAATCAGTAGAACCAGTCAAAGGGGCAGAAGAACTTCCCTCTTCAGCTCACAAATCATCAGAGATTTTTATTATCTGATATGAAACCTGCTTCAGACTTAGAGGAATGCAGTCCCAGATCCTTCAGCAGTTCCCAGTTTTTCCATTGCAAATACCAGAACCACTGTTTAACTCCCACTGTGGTGTTCGCTGGGCAGAGGCCAGGACCTGAATGGGCTGTAGAAGCACCAGTAGCTTTGATCCTGTAAGTGGGTTCTTGATTTTGAAGATGTTAACTTTGGCCGAACCCCAATGGTAATGTGCAGGAATACATGCTCGATATGTCTAACTCCTGCTTGGCAGACGAGTAGAAGTATTTGCTCTCTGTGGGGATGGTGAGACATGCAGGCAGAGCTGGATTCTCGTGGGAGCTGAGCTGAGAGCACTGCCTTCTGTCCACACCTCCAACAGGCAGTAACTTCTCTGCTGTGTTACTGAATCCCATCATGTTCTTTGAAAGCAAATGAATGAAGTTTTGGTCATGGTCGGCAAGAAATTTATGGATGAGGTGTTCAGAACAGGAATTTTTTTTCAAGGAAGTCCAGGAATAAATGCAGGAAAGGCACAGATTCAGGTGGAGGCCTTGCATGAGGAGCAGACGGGCTGTGCAGCGAGCTCTGGTAGCATTTGCTGCTCAGGTCGGCATTCCTTCCTAAACAGAGATGAGCTTTGTTTTGCCAAAGCGAATGCGGAAGCTTCTTGTTTCCTTGGTAGATGTTGTTCATTGTCTCCTTCGTAAAATCCTTGAATTCTTTATGGCGAAAGGCACTCATGCCAAGTGAAACAAGGAGTGGTGGCTTGAAATAGAGTTAAGTATTTGTAGGAGAAGCACAAAACGTGTTCCATTTTCAATGCGCATCTTAATGCTGCATCTTAGATTTTTCCTTGATAGTGTTTCTCATCAGCAGGCCCATATCCATTCTCTACCAGTACTTGTTGCAGCTTAATGATTTATAATTATACTGGTTCTTTATCACTCAACTTGCCAAGTTGTTTATCCCTTGGAAAGATGGATGGAGAGGAGAAATTGTTGCCTGTCTGTCTCTTGATGTTCTGCAATGCAAATGCCTGTTTCGCCAGCGCCCTGGGGAAGGCGCGTTATCAGAAATCGCGGGCGGTTGCACACCTAGGAAGGAAGGCGTTGCACGCGCCTGCACTGGTAATCTAGCCAAGTCCTTTAAATGCCACGTTGCCCTGCATCCACAGAATTTGGTGAGAAGGAGATTGGTGAGATAGCTGGGTGATAAACGGTAATTTCTGATGCGTTGCACATAAGCACTCGCGTGAACGTAAATTGGATGTTTGACAGCTGTTGCCAGTAAGTTATCAAAGTAGATTTTTTCTGTTGAGGGTAGATAGGTGAAGGGCAGAGGTGTGATTCTTGGGGCAGCAGAAAAAGTGCAGTGTTCTCTTCCAGGGCATAAGGTGACACTGCAGCGAGAGGTGAGTACTTCTTCCCTCTGGCTTCCCCATGGAAGTCAGCATGGGCCAACCACTCAGCAAGGCACTTGCTGCTGGGAGGGGGCTGCGTCCTGTGCCGATGTGCCACTGGAAGAGTGAAATTGAGTGCAGCTTTAAGAACTGCAAGCACTGCTTTTGTGCAGCATAGACCAAGAAATGAAAGTAATCCATCCTGTCAGTTTGGGAGGAGGAAGTCCTTGGCTTGTCAGAAAAGTGGCAGCGGCTTAACTGATTTGGTTAGAAATCACTTGCTTCAAGTGTTGTGGACACCCAGTGTAAATGTGCTTGTGCAAATTCCAGCCTTGGCTTTGATCCGTTTTGTGCAGTTTGATTGTCAAATTAAGTAATGCTGGCTGCTGAAAGAGTTAGGCCTGCTTTAAATGTATTGACATTAAAGTTTAGATTGTAACAGATCATTTTCTAAGGAGAGTCTGCTCAGTGATTTCCACATTGTCCATTTGGATGAAGAAGCTGAAGGGAAGGCTGATGAGTTCCAGTAGATCCAAGTCCTGGTGGTCCTCCCCTCAGGTGGGAGTTACTGTTCTTAGAACCAAGTTGCAAGAATGTGAGCCTCAGCTTTTGTCACTGTGGGGTTGGAAAGTTAGCCCAAATGCCTTCCGTGGCACTTCAGGCTACGTCAGCAGCTGCTACATGCAAGTGGTTTAGTACAGACAGAGTGAACAGTAGCTTTTGGCAGGAGGACTTCTTCAAACAGTCTTATGGGGCAGGGTGATATCACATGATTACATTTCCATGTTAAGAGCATGTGGCCCTGTGCCCATCTCCAGAGCTCTCTTAAAAGGTTCTAGGCCAAGCTCATCATTCAGTTGTTCTAACAACTGGTCCGTGTTGAGTCCAGTATCACAGATTCGTAGGAAGGACAGATCCAGGCTGCCTGTGGCATGTGTGTCAGAAAGCCACGATAATCATGGGAAATGACAGCAGTACCTCACCTGCTACCTTTTCCTAGCACTCTCCAGCCGTTAACCAATTAATAAAATCAATTAAAAATCTGCACAGAATCCCTGGGAGGCAGCCAGCAGGAGGATGTGTTGGAGGGAGGTTGAGTGGAGATTCTAACATCCTTGGGCAATTAGAGCTCAGCTTGTGATACCCTGGACACTGTGTGTACACAGCACCACTTAGAGGTAACTGGAACCTGAGCTCTTTCCCTGTCACAGGGAAGTTAGGAGATGGTTTTCTTTTCTGTACCTCCCTGGCACTGAGACCTTTTAAAGCTTTTCAGAAAAGAGTGGGAGTGGAGGAAATGTCAGTAAGAAGTTTTCACAAAGGAGTGGGAAAAACTGTTCCAGGGGAATCTGAATCCCCTGCCAGGATACCTTACAGGCAGGTGCTTGCACTGAACCCAGGTTTACCCTCCTGTTAACAGCCCCAAGTCTGCACTTCAGAGAGCTGCTCTCTGAGGGGACAAAAATACTGTTCCTCCTCTGTTTCATCCAGAGACACATCCTTCTGATGAAGCCTTCCAAAATAGTGACATATTCCCATGAAAAGATTCTCTTTCAAGCTACTGACATGTAACTTGATGAAAAATTCATGACCAGCCCCAGTCAGAGACCTTGGCTTTCCCAGGAGCATGGCCTGTGCCTGTCGGATTGCGGCGTGGCTGCGGGGTGGTGGAATCCTAAGTACAGGATCAGTCCCAGTTGGTCAGGGATTTGTTAAAGCATAATCGTAGCCACTGAGAAATGAGGGAATTGAGGCACACTGTAATTATGCAATTGGCCGGAGTCCCCGTGATAAGTCAGCTGTAGAACAGAAGAGAACATCGGATTCCTGGCTCTTCTTCCTCTGCTTCTGCTTGGGGAGGCGGGATGGGAAAAGCCCTTCCGATTTTTGGATTTGATTTGGATATTGAAGGCTGTATTTTTGAAAGAGCTTAGCTCCCCTCAAGAGCAGCAGGAATTATGGGGATGTCAATAGCAGAATTAATCAATTTTTTGAAAGAAATCGGGCACTAAATGATGTAGCTGAAGGGGATCAGAGGCTGCAAACAGGCAGAGGGGATATGGCCAGTGCCTCTAGCAGAAGAGTATTCAGTAAGTGATGTGACCATGTACACCTGCCCCTCTAGATGTGGACAAGTGTTACAGAGTGTCCAAATATCAAAGGTAACCACAGCAGGGGGTATGCACCTTTACAAGGAGAAGCGTGGTGGGTAAGACTCAGTGCTGTAAACCACCTGATGACCCAGGGGTAGAGGGAGATAAAGCTGACTGTCCACAGACCTTTACCTGGGCTGGACTGTTCCAGATGGTGGATAGCTGACATGTGCAGCAGTACACTAAGGAAAAGATGCCTTTGCTGGCATTGTCTTCAGCTGGCAGTGGTCGCTTTTCTCTGGAGCCCGGGAGATGTTTATACAGTTTTATTCAGAATAGAGGTTTGATATTTCAGATGCTGTGTGTGCAGGGGGCAGGACGTAGGAACTCTGGTTGCATTTCTTGTCTGGAGAGCTTACAACTGCTGGTGGTGAATGTTAGACAGCACGAGGAGGAGATGGGCTCTTGGGGTGTAGATCAGGCACAGGCGGTGGCATGTGCCATTGTTAATTTATCTCATTTTTCCATCTGTAGATTTATTAAGGCAATTTGGAATGGTAATTTAGTATCTGTGCATTGATTTCCTAGTTTGTGTGCTTTTTAATGTCTGGTGCTCGTGTCCTGGCTAGCTCAGGTGAGCTCCGTTTGGCTTCTGATGCTGAGGCTGAGCTTTGCCTGGCGCAGGCTCTGTGCTCTTTACCTGTGTGCTGTCAAGGGGTTTAATTAATTGTAGCTGCTGAAGAGCTTTGTAAACCTGAGATAAATGACTCAGATGCACAGAATGTTATCACTCTGTGTAGATATCTTCTGGATAATGGAAGAAAAAATATTTTAAAACACAAAGTAATATAGGCATGCTATCTGTAAAGTGTTGCATTTATTTAGGAGCTCTTGCAGGCTGAATTGAATCTCAAGATAATAAAATAGTAATAACCCATGATGCGATGGCCCACGTTTTCCGGCAGAGGCTCATTCAAGTGTGTGCACCATTCTGCGTCAGCCCAGATTAGACTCGCAGGTCCCAGGATGAAACGGAGAAGCGTGTCCGGCGGTACAGCAGCACCTTCACGTGCCTGGCACGCATAGAAAATGAGCCAGGGTTGCCCATTCTGCCTTCCCGCTTGCTTTCTTCCCAGGGTTTTTGCGCTTACCGGCCGGCGCCGTAGCCCTCGGGCCCCGTGCGGCAGGCAGCCTGGCTTGCGGCGCGTGGAGCCTGAGATGCCCTTGGCTTGGGTGGGAGCAGAGGGAACTTGGTCCTTCGGGGGACTGGGCCAAGTGTGTCTGAGTCAGAGCAAGGGCAGGCAGCCAGGGCGTTCGCCTCACAAAGGCAAGGAAGCGGAATTCATTCAGTGCTTAAAGGAGTGTTTGGCCCCTCAGATTGGAAGGGCCCATAGAAACCTGATACAGCATCACTGGAGTCTATTCGGCGACTTCAGCGGGAATTGAATAAGACTGTAAATGTGTTAAAGTCTTTGCGCTTTTAGCTGTAACGATGATGCTGATAAGCAAAATTGAATTAAAGATAATAGAGGAAAGAGCTGTCCTCCCTGCACTGTTATCTGGCTTCTGGTGGTAGAAATGTCTGCATCTAGATTATTTTAGGTTTTGTTTTGTTTCCCTGTGGTGTCATAGTCTCTTTAATAAATAATTTGTGGTTCTTTGTGACAATTTTCTTTACTCCTGAAGAGAGGAGATCCAGTTTCATTTCCCTTCTGGCTCTGAGGTGTGTAGTTGCAAACAGCTTCTACCATCTCTTCTTATCATTCCCTCCTGTTTACAGTTGTGCCTGCACCTTGGGAAATGTTTACTTAATGCAAGATAAATATTTTTTCTTCTCTGGTACACCAAGGTTTTATTGTCTTATTTTGTTTCTGATGGCAAATAAGAACTATCTGAGCTGCAAGAAATTAGTAATTTTGCAAAAGCACCTTCATCTCTTGAAAGTGGGAGGATGTTTTCATTCAGATATAGGGGCTAAATAAATGGGACTGGTTGTCATTGCCTTTTAGAGACCGCTCTTGGGTTTCCCTCTGAAATGTCTCATAAAGGCAGAAAAAAACCTGAACATTTACACTAGTAGTTCTGTGGCTAGTTTCCTGCTGTAGCTTTCTCCTAGCCTGGGCCCGAGTGTCTCACTGAGAGCTGCTGAGCGGTGCTAGCAAAGATTGCGGCACAAGCAGGTGGTTTTGTGGCTGCAGCTCGTTTCACCTAGGACAGTGGGCTCTAGTGAGAATGGCTGGCCGTGGTGCATGTTACCAGCAGAAGTTCTGGGGACGTTGGTGGCTGGTATATCACGACGTGTGGTCTTGCAAAGAGAAGATGGTATTTCTTTTCTTGTGATCTGGCCCATCAAGGAGCCAGTATTGCATTACTAGCTGCAGCACTCTGAAATCACTTGGAGTCTCCCATTAGAGTGAGGTAGTAACACGGTGTGTTCATCTGCTGTCTTCTCTTTCGCTGAGGCATGCAGATGGACTTCTGTAAAGTTTCCTCTTCTGCGTGTGCTTGCTGCCATTAGTGACCAACCGGGCAGCGCTGTAGGCTGATGCTCTCTGAAGAACATGGCAGTTATCCCTTGCACGTACTCCGTGGGGTTGTTTTCATGGTCCTTTCTCCTGCCTTGTGACCCAAACAGTGCTGGTGACTAGTAAGGTGTGGATGGAAATGTCACATTCCAGGGAGTGTATCTGGTGCCTCCTCTTCTGTCTGAGGAAATGTACTTTGTGACCTGTGAGGCATCAGCTGGTAAACGGGATGGGTCACTGGCTTTCCATCCTCGCTGTTCTTAGGTGTGTTTCTGAGGCATCTCGATGTTGCTGTGAGCTACTGTGTAGGACTTTGGCACCTGGGGACTAGGCAGGGAACAGCAGGCATCTGCCTAAGGCTCTAAAAATCATGCTATGAGCAGAACAACTTCTTGTATACCAGCTTCTCTGAGTGGCTCAAGAGATAAGGATTGGTCTTGGTCTCCAGTTCAGTAGCAGGCAGCTGGAGCTGTGCTACCTGTGTTCCCAGCTCGTGGCCCTGGCTGCCTCCAGCCTTGCCCTGCTTGATGGAGCAGCAGGCTCATGAGCAGCCCTTCCAGCTGGGCTGGGACCCGCTGTCCGGCTGTGCTCCCTGAGATGTCCCTGACCCCACCCTCAGCTGCTGAGGACCCTTGAGCCCCAGGGTGGAGATTCTTGGTCGCTTAGCACCACCTGTCACAGCAGCGTGTGCTCATGGCCTCCGATGTTGCCAGACTCCAGTGTGGTGGTGCAGAGTCTGCAGAGCTCCTCCAGCTCAGTAGGTGTTCGTTGCATCTTTTGCTCTCAGAATTTCTCTAAAGGCTCAGGGGTAAGGGCCAGGGGTTCACCTCACTAGGAACAGCGTTGATTCTTAGATCATGGTTAGTCTTTGTGACCTATTCGTTAGTGGGTCTTTTAATTGGCTTAGTGTGTTCTGTTGTCTTTTTTTTTTTTCTAGTTTTTTAATCGAAGCTTCTTGTCTTCTGAGGCCTTCTAGGGACATAAGTTTATACAAAAATGATAAATATTATAAAATACGTTTCTCATTTCATGTTTGCTGCCAAGCAGTGATTCATTCTGTCTCTCAGTTTCTGTCAAGCTAAAGTGATAATGCCTCTGGTTTTGTGTTTTTATCACCAGCTTGTAATTGCCCACTGACCTCAGAACTTTTTTTGGCTCAACGTTTTCAATGTTTGGTGGTCTTTCTCCAGTCTAAAATTGCCTCTTGTCATTGTAGCTGGCTCTGCAATCCAGCTGGAATCAAATTGATCTTTGATTTAATGGCACAGCAGCAAACATAGCTGTAGAATGGCTGACTATTGAGGGTCTGTTCGTCTGCTGAGGTTGTAGTGCCGAAATCCTTCTTTTCATAGGAGCATCCCCAGTCACTGCAGTTGTGCTTGTTATTTACTTTCTGGAGAAACTGAAGGGTAAATGTATTTTGTTTCCTCGATGTCTTTACCCCATTGCTCTGAGCTGAGCGTTTTTCTTTTTACATATCTTTCTGTACTGCACTCTGGACCACAAAGCCTGTATTTTCAGGCAGTCTCTCTCTCTGTGCTTCCTGGGCTCCTTTAACCACATTCTTGGCCGTGCTGTTGGGAGGCATTTCTCCGGAGCTGCATCGGGAGCCTCGCACGCTCCCCTGTCAACCAGCATGGTGCGGGTCTCAGGCTGTTAACCCGTTTCTCTCTCGGGGACCTCTGGTATCTCTGGAGTTACACGCAGAGGTGGTGATGCACAGCTCTGTAGCCAAGTATTTATTTTCTCTGCTTCATGATTTTGCCTAAACAGTCGTGCCTTTAGACAGGTTCATTTTGTCTGAGATCAGACAATATACTGGCTGTTCTGGGTTTGTTTGGTTTGTTTTTTTTTTTAAAACACTGTCCCTGGCAACGGTGTCTTACTCATTTCTCATAGTTTTCTGCCACTAACTAAGATCATTTCACCACCATTTTGCTTATCTTTTCCTCCTCAAGGACAGGTCAGTGTGCAGGCTCTGTACTTGCTTCTGTTGGCTTTTTTCTGCCTAGCAATCCAGCACTTCCAGAGCTTTGATATCCACTCTCAGTATGTCCTGTTTTTCAGTTCCTGGGAGGTATTTTGTGGGCTTTTTACTCTTTCTGCTCTTTACTGGCTATCCAGGTTGTTGCCACTACTACTGCGTGTACTGTGTGCTGACTAACAATGTGATTGCTGTCAGGTCGCTGAAACTAAACTGGCTCGCTATTAGGTAACTTAAAGTTTGATAGAACTGGTGAAATAGAAGCAACCTCCCATCTCCATTAACAGCGAGGGGGAGAGAGAGAGTTCCTCACAGAGTGAGAACAGACACACAAAGACGGTGAGTAGCTTGTCTCAGGTCATTTGTGAAGTCTCTGACTGGTGTCCCATGCTCGTACCCTCAGCAAGTGACTCGGCCTCTCCGTATATCATGCAAGGAGACAAAACAGGCAGAGCCCTGCTCCTATCCCTGGTGAAGACCAGCTCCAGGCTCTGTTTTATACTGAGGCAGAGCTGGGGATATTGGGAGCCCAGAGGCTGGCAGTGTGCTACCAGCCCCCTCATATCCCACCACCTTCCCACAGCTGCCACTGTTCTTCCTGGGATGGGACTTGGGAAGGGATATGACTGTGTCACTCAGTGTTGACACAGGCATCTTGTAACCAGGCACCTCTTTGTGGTGGCAGCTCCTGCTTGCTGCGCTGAGGAGCAGCAGTTTGCTGATGTCTGTGTACACAGGTAAACACTATTTACAGTTTCAGAAGTCAGCCACAGCTTGTCAGCAGCAGGAATGGGACATGGTGGGATGCAGGCCCTTTGACATCTGCTGGAGGGGAACTGGAAGGCATTGCAGCTCTACACAAGGCGAGCAGAGAGACATACGCTCAGCTGTCTGCCCTCCACGTTGGCTGCTCGTGAGCCGTCTCTCCCTCAGCGCTGTGTCGGTACCAGACGCGTTTGCTTGGGCACAGTGCTGTGTGGCTGCAGGACCTGCCTCCCCGCTGGCCAGCTCGGTGCCCTCGTGCAGGCTCTCTGGGCCATGTGGCCGAGTGCCCACCAGTGGGTGTATGCCTGGGGAGAGCAGTGCTCCTCCAAACCCTTGGCCTTTGGTTGTACAGACTGGGGGATAAAGACAGGCAGAGGAGCTGTTAAGGTTTTCTTGGCCATCTTCTCTCCTTGAATACTTCTCTGCTGTCCTCCCCAGTTCTCAGCCTGCTTTGCTTCTTGCAGAGTGTATAACAATGCAGCTGTTGCTTTTGTGCCTCATAAAATCCTCAATTAATATACTTCAGGTTTTTCTTTGAAGGCCTGAAGTTGTTGTAAATAGAAAGTAGGGGGTGTCAAGCAGTAGTAGGCTTCAGCCAGCAGTGGGGGAAATGTTAATGAGATGTTGCAAAGAAACTTGTAAAGCTTTTATGGCATAAATCTGATGTGTGCCTGGCACAAGGAATCTATTTTGGGTTCTGTTGTTGTCCTCTTTCCTCTCCCCTTGCTTTTTTGTTTGTTTACTTGTTTCTGTGCTTTTTGATGGTTCCTTATTTTTGGTGCTTTCTTTGACCTCATACAAGATCACTTTCGTGTCAGCTGCTGCTCTGAGGGTTTGTACTTGTGCAGGGATTTGCATTGGGACCTCAGGCTGCTTTGGAAACACCTACTGAGCAATGGAGGCACTTCCCTTTTAAAGGAGCAAGTGCAGATGGCTCCACACATTCTGGACAGAGACCTTCAGAAATGGGGGCACCCCGATGTGCTGGGAATAGGGGTGGCTCGGCTCTTGTCTGCTTATGTCAGAAGAATTGTGTCCTTTTGCATCAACCGCTTAACGGCTGTGCTCCCAGATTCTTCAGACAAGGCTTCTGTGGTCATATGGAGAAGTTTAGTGGTTTGTCCTACTGAAAATTTGCAGAAAACAGAAAAGAAACCCACAAGTGTGAGATACCAACCAGTTGCTTTCACTAGGATTTGTAGCACGGACACAGTACCATTTCCCAAAGCAGAATGGTCCCTGCTGGCTCTGGCACTTTCCCTTACTCTGACTGAGGCCAGGGTGTCCTTACCTCTGGATGCCACCACCTTTTTGGGGGAGTTGTTTCGTCCTGTGCTGGGCCCAGTGTTCCTAGCCATGGTGGTTGCAGACTCTATGCAGGAAACCATGGACAAGTGCAGAAGAACTGAGAGTACTTACCCAAACTCCTTCATTTTTTCATTTAGATTGTAAGAGGATGATGAACCGTTTTCCTGTTGTAATGTGGAGTCAGGCAAGAAGAAGCAGAGGGCTGCTCTGGAGCAAAAGATTAATTTTTTTTGAGCAATGAGGCCTTAAGTGCTGCATCTCTGTTTTAGCAGTTAAGGAAAAAAAACAAAACACCAACACAACAAATCATTGTGGTAGCTGAGAAAACAACAGATTTAGTGTGTGGATCTTGTTTTACTTTCTGCATATGGGTGTCATTTCCCCTCTGACCTATTTCAGAATAGTGTTTGTCCTTTTGCTCTCCGAGTCTTCCCATCATGCTGCTCTGAAGCCAGGGTCTAGCTGGCAACTGGAGATAAATAAGTGCACACAGCAAGTGCTCCATTTCCCCCTCTGTCTGCTCCAGATCCATAATACCCCCAAGGTGGATATGCCATTACGCACGATAAGATCACTAACGTAGCAGGTGAATATTAGATATATGAAGCTAGTCAGCTGTAAATAAAAGGTCTGGCAATGAATAAAAGGCAAAACGTTGTCCCTGAGGAAGTAAATGGGGATATGAATGTCTTCCTGCCCTAGTGCCCTAAAGATGTGATGCAGAATCTGGAACGCATCCACCTCCCGGGCGAAAGGCATATGGCAGCCTGGGCCTCACCCTCTCCTTTCCTGGAGGCAGGAGCTGTGTCCTTCCCAACATGCCATAATGTCTTGGGAAGATCAGTACAGAAATATAGATCAGTGGTGTTGGTCTCTGCCTTTGCTTGTGGCATTTGGAGGCCTGAACTCCATCCCATGCTCTTCCGATTAAAGGTCTCTGTCTTCAGCCCCAGTACAGAGCTGGAGACATCCAGAGGACTCCTTGTTCCTTATTTTTCCTTCTTGGAGTGGAGTTTGCCTCCCAACTCTGCCTGGCAGTCCTGGAGTGGCCTTCAGTTAAGTCTTACAAATGTCAGATTCATCCTTCTCCTGTGTCACTGGGGTTTAGCGTTGTTAACTACAGCAAGTTTCTCAGCTCGCAGACAAAGGATTGCAAAGGCAAAATGAGCTAGAAAAGTGACTGGGAGGTGCTAGAAAATGGCAACTGTCTCATTTTCAATTACTGCTATTCTATTCCTGCTTCCTCATCTCTTCCCCAGTTATGTGGTGGTGGTGGACTTGGCTGGCATGTGTCTAGTGGGGCATGGGCCAGTGTGTCAGCAGAGGGGCGGCGTAGTCGGTGTGGTGTGTACCCTCCCTCCTCAGCTGCACACGTGTGTCTCGAGGCCAAACCAGCTCTTGGCCTGCCCATGGGGACCGTTGCAGGGGAAGGGGCCACAGCCATTCCCTTGGTGACCGTCGTTAGTGTGGGTTGGAATGGTGCTAGGCTAGGGGGGTTCAGCGGTTGTGTTTATCATGGCATATCTTCTGTGAGTGTGTCAAGCAGAGAATAAACCCTGGAATAGCAGAGAAAGCACCACCACCTGCAGAGAATTATGAGGAGCAGGGAAACTCGTCCTTTTTTTCCTTTTTTTTCCCTGCTCTTTCTTCTTCTAAACCTTGTTTGCTTTTGTTGATTTTTTTTCTTTTAATGTGAACAAAATGAAAAACACAACAGGCAAGATGCCAAGTGGCTTATTAAAAGCAGCTGGAGTTCAGTAGGAGTTTAGGGTGCCCCAAAAAATATGAACTCAAGGATTTTTTTTATAGAGATTTTTTTTTTTTTTTTTTATGGAAGACCAAGCAAGAAGAGGCTTCCTTTGTTATTGTTTATATGGTAAGAGAGAGAGCAGTGGTGAGAGCAAGCTCACATCTGCCAAGCCCCGTGACTGGTAAACACTCTGCCCACATTGCTGGTTTGTAGCCTGGGTAGGGATGAGGATTAAAACTGCTTGAGAGTGGCCAAATTCAAGCTCCTGTGATGGTGGTTTATAGTGGGTTCTGTGTGAAAACAGCCTTCAGATCTCTGCCTCAGGATGCTCCCAGTCCATTTTGAGGTGGTGGAAACTGGTGGGTGTGTCTGCTGAGTGTGGACGCAGACCGTTGTGTGGTGCTGCGTGTGCGAGTTGGAGGCAAACCCAAACGCGCTACAGAGGCACAAGAAGGGAGGATAAAAGAGGATAAAAGGCAGAAAGACATGGTAGTGAGACTCTGAAGCTGTCCAAGGCCAGTGGAAGAACTGGCAGTTCATCCTGCCTGTCCTGAAGCTGTGTGGACAGAAGAAAGCAGTGTCTTCCTGCCAGCGTGAAGTGATGACATCGCCCTTACGTGGTTCCAAATACACTGGTGTAAGGGAGCTTTGTATCTTTCTCTGCAGAAGGGGACACACACGATGTGTAAAACGAGACACTTGCATTGATGCAGTATCACAGCATGATTTGTCCTGGGGTATTTCTTGGGTACAGGCAAAGCCTCTGTGATAGTCCAGTATCTTACTAGGCTAGTGTAGACCCGTCTTTAACACATTTTCACCAGAGAAGATGAGAGAAGAGGTGCAATTCTTGTGCTGAGTTGCACCAGTTGCGATCTTTGAATGCAATGATGGTGTGTTCCCCACCATAGAAATATGGGGATTGTCCAAACCCTGAGATTCATGTGTCCAGGTGCTGTTGCACTCTTAACTGTTGCTGCAAGGAGCAAGAGCCCAGTGTGCTGGTTTTGGCTGGGATAGAGTTGCTTTTCTTCTGAGGAGCTGGTGCAGCGCTGTGTTGTGGATTTGGGCTGACAATAATGTTGATAATGCGGTGGTGTCTCAGCTGTTGCTGAGCAGTGTTTACACACTTGGTGAAGGACTTCTCAGCTTCTGATCCTGCCCTGCCAGCACGCACAAGAAGCTGGTAGGGGACACAGCCAGGACAACTGACCCAAACTGGCCAAAGGGATATTCCACACCATAGGAGATGATGGCAGATCTGAAACAGACTGTGGTAAAACAGATTTGCTATAAGGGTTCATTATATTAGTTCAGTAGTTGCTGGTCACAGTGTTGGTTGGTTTGCTCTCAGAGTTGTTACACTTCTTCTCAGACTTGTGTTGTGCAGCAGCTTCCTTGCTGTCTCTGTCCCCTGTTGTGCTGTCTGTCTTATCTGGGGGCTGGAGTAAGGTTATCATTTTGATGTGCTGTGTAACGCTGGCTTACGATACAATAAAACAATTTGTTGTGAGACTCACCTGGTATCTGTACTCAGCATTGCCCTCAGCGCTGAACTTCAGGAACCATCTCTTGGAAACTATTAATAATGATACTTTCTACCTCCTCTCCTCAGAGAGCAAATCTATGGGGGAGACACCTTCCTTTCGCTTCCCCTTCACCTCCAGGCTAGTCACAATAGCTCTTGAGAATTTTGGATATCCCTGGGATGTTGAAACCCACATGTTCCTATTGCTGTGTCTCCTGAACTTGTTTCAGGTTAAAGAACACCACCCAGAGATCTGCCCCGAGATCTGGGTGGAGAGTAATGAGTGGCAGGGTGAGAGCATGGGCAAGAACCTAGCGCAGTGGGCACTTCTGAATTAATCAAATTAATGAAGAATGAATTCTGATGAAACTGAGCAAAGTACAGCAATGGTAGAACCTGATGAGCGCAGGGGTGATGGAACCAGAACTGGCTTCAGCATGCAACAATCCAGTACCACACACCATCTGTCTTGTCCTGAGGGACTATTAAGACAGATGGAACCCAAAGTCATGGACTAAATTAACTCAATGGACACGTCAGAGGCTTAGCCCGTAGACTAAAGGAATATCTGTGTGTATAGATCAGGGACAGGAAAGGTGGTGGTGATTAATTGGGGTGTATTGCAAAGTGTGAGACCTGGACTCATTAAGTCACAAAAAGTAGATTGCTTCTGTCTCTCCATAGGTAGCTTGCAGTAGGGGCTGGCTTCTCACACCTGCTCTTGGACACTGCTTCAGGAATGACTTCAAGCTGCTAACTCAGATTAGAACTCAAGCAATTTGTCTTGGCTATTTTGATCCAAATTAAGTTAATGAATTTTTTATTGCTACAGTTGCAGTGTTGGTGTCTCCAAGAAGTATCTCTTCTTGGTTTACATTTGACTTCTAGCGAACAAAAGCGAACCTGAGCGTTAAGCTGTGAACTAGGAATAATAAAATCCATATGGAGAATTATTTGAGTCTTATCTACAATGGTTTAAATCGACACTTCATTTCCCACAGATGCTTTCCTGTGTAGACAAGGCCAAGGGATGCAGTATTTGATAGGCACAGTTGATACTGAGACCTCCTTTTCTGCTTTGGGCAGCCCTTCAGCTGGGTCAGTAAAAAGCAAAAGGAGGAGTGGTAAGATTTTTGGATTTTCCACTTGCATGTGAATGCCTTTTCTAGGTACTTTTTCATTATTTTTTTACCAATCCCCAAGAAGTGTTTCCTCTTACATTAAAAGAAAAACAAAACAAAAAGGCTGTGGTCCCATGCACATAGTGGTGGGAGCTTCAGTCTCATTTTGATGCCTTTCACAGAGGGCATAGGTAAATGGAACCCATGGGAATATACTTCCTTTCCTTGCTGTGCTCTCTGGAGGTTTAATTAGTGAATGCCTGGACAAGGTTTCATGTGAGAAGATGTTTCACAGCCCCACACCCTCTGCACACAGGCTTCTTCCTCTCCCAGGTCATGTAACCATCCCAAAGCTCCAGTGGTTTAGTAAGTGGCCAGGATCTCTGCGTGAGCATAGTTTAAACAGGTTGCTTTTGTTTTGATGTGATTCAAAAACACCCACAAAGAAAATATTTTGGGCTAGGGGTGTGCTCTAGGGCTCAGCCCTGTCCCAGCGGGGTGGAGAGGGACTCTCACTCTCCCTTTTGCCTTTCATGACGTTTCACAGCTACACTGAAGCCTAAATGTCCTTCATGTTATCTCATATGTTAAGCACTGGTTATAGAATTACAGAATTGCTTTGATTGGAGAAGACCTTTAAGCTTATCAAGTCCAACCACTAAACCATGTCCCTCAGCACCACATCTCCAGGCTTTGAAACCCCTCCAGGGCTCATGGGGACTCCACCACTGCTCTGGGCAGCCTGGGCCAGGCCTGGACAATCTTTTTGGGGAAAAAATAGTTCCTCAGGTCCAACCTAAACCTCTCCTGGCACAACCTGAAGCCATTTCCTCTTGTCCTGTCACTTGTTCCTTGAGAGCAGAGCCTGACACACACACCCCCACCCCCACCCCCTGGCTTCAGCCTCCTGTCAGGGAGTTGTTGCAAGCAAGGTGGTCTCTCCTGAGCCTCCTTTTCTGGAGGCTGAACAACCCCAGGACCCTCATGCTTCTCCTCAGAAGAATTGTGCTCTTCATTACCCTTCTCTGGACACGCTCCAGCACAGCTCCTACATGTACACCTAACTTTAAATCTCACTGGCTTTAGTGGTGCAGAAATGATCCCATCTTTTGCTTTTTGGGACCGCAGCCTGAAGAACCATGGCTTTGTACAGAGAGAGGAGGCAAGGGCTGCTCTGTTAAAACCTGGGCAAGTCCCAATACTTGTTATACTTGAAAAGTGAACCTCTGTGAGGAGCCGTGAAGCTTTTGTGGTAGGAACAGGTACTGGGCAGTGGGAGTCTGACGAGCAGCAGCAAGTTGCCACCATGCGGGAAGAAGCTCTTGAAGCAGGGGGCTGAAGGGTGGGAGATGAAAGTCAGATGCATTTTATAAAGTGTTGCCTGTGGTTGCACTGGCAGTTTGCAGAGAAAGAGCTCAAAGAGTTGTGGCAAGAAATGTACTTCGATAGGTAGACTAAGTGTTGGGAGAGGGGAGATCCTTGAAGGCCATTTACTGAAAAATGCTGTCAAACATAAATAAAGGGGAAAACCCAAATCTGTTTGCAGGTTACTTTAATCAGTTGTGACAAGCTCCACAGCTTCAGTCCATTCCCAGAGCTTAGCAGTTGAACTGGGTGACTCTTGATACCTGGACAAAAGACATAAGAATTTAAAGAAATATTTAATCAAAACATTAAATTCACAGCTACTGCGTTCACATCCCTTCTGCATTCATTTTTTTTTGACACCATCCCTGCAAGTGCACTGCCAAGAGTGAATTTTCAACCATATTAGTAAGTCACTTCGTAAAGCTCTTAATGCTGCAATTCCTAACAGAAGCTTTTTTATCCCATTTCAGAGAACAAACCCCGGGTGACCGGGGTAGTTTTGCTTGGATACAACCTGAATTCAAAATACCCATCCACCCAGGGAGCTGCTGTGAACAGCTGGTTCAGAGACCAGAAGTTACTTGTAGCAAGTTTTAGAGGGTAACTTCTGAATAAATGAATATATTGGAGGAAATCATAAGCTGCTTACAGGGTGTTTGCAAACAGAGAGTGCATTCATCAAAGAAATTTACCCCGTGTGAATAATTTGTTCGGCTCAGAGCATGTTTACCTGCCTGTGAGGGGAATGAAGAGGCTTAATTGGCAAATGTTTGTCTTCTGCTCTCAGACAGTTGTGTGAAAGTGAAGCGTTGCTGTTTTGGTTCTAGGGTTTTAATTCCTCCTGCACTTTGTGCGACTGCTGCCTTTTATCAGGGTCGTATAAAGAAAGGATGCAATGGTTGTTCTGCAACACATGCGTGTGGTGGAGGTCCCAGAAAGATGTCTTTGCTCCCAGAGGCATCGTCCTTGCTCCCAAAGGCACCGAGGCACCCTGGCTGTCTGCCCTGCCTGCAGAGCCAGCCCCAGGCACCCACCTCCCAGCCTGCAGGCACCCAGGGGTGGCAGCAGCTGAGCACTGGCTGCCCTGGAGGCATTCTGGACCCAGAGCACCCAGGCAGAGTTGCTTTAGCTGGTGTTGAATATGACCCTTTTTGTATCAAAAAAGGTATCAGTATTGTATTTTAACTTAACCAAGTTTTGCAGAGGAGACAGTGAACGTCTTTCACATCAGTAGTGAAACCGTGACTGTGTCCTCTCTGTACAACTCACCGGCTGCTCTTTCGGAGGAACTTTAAGAAAACTGCAAGTAAAGATGCAGCTGTAGAAAAGCAGATAGAGTCCTTTTGCGACTGCGTTGGGAAGTGCTATCCAAATACCTTCAGATAGTATTTAACAGAGTGTCTCAGTACTCAATACCTACAGAGAATCCTTCTCAGTTACATCACCATTGATTTCTGGGAGATGGATGAGGATCACTGGGAGCAGAATTTGACTCCTATAAGTAATAAAGTATCTTTTTGCAGGAAGTATATTTATAAACAAAGAGGGAGTATTGCATCTTCCAGTTACGTTTGCAAAGCTGCTGCCTGAAAATTGGCACCGCTCCTTCCAGCCAAGGGATCTTAGAAACAGTTTCGCTGCATCACAAGCTGCAATAGTATCTCCGAGGCTTTGAAAATGAACACCAGTGTCTCTGCAAACAGGATACTCTTTGTGAGGTTTTAATTGGAACCAGTCATGTCTGAATGCTGCAGACTTTGAAATAATGTGACTAACCTAAGAAAGCTATTCAAGCTCTATCTACAATCTGTATTCCCCAGATACACAGGGGTGAAGAGCTTGCTGGGATAAAGGCCCAGCAGGAGATTCTGCTCTGAACTTGAACTGAATTGAACCTTTTTTTTTTTTTTTCCTGTGCGTTTTGTTTTGAAGACATTCGTGTGTTACAAGTGTCTTCTTTCCTGTCCTTTCCCTGGCTTGGCAAGAACTAGATGCAAAAATATTATAAGACAGGCTTTTGCAAAGGGGAAATTGAGTCATGGAGAAGCTGAAGGCTGGGTATATAGAGTCAGTGTTTTTCTTTACACCGAACAGAAATGGTGATTGGAAGAGGTGGGGGGAAGGGAAGGGACACGGGATCATCTTCAGTAACCCTCTAATAGCTGTGTAGAAGCAACTGACCTGGCTGAGAATTTAATCTCAGCATTTACCCCTTGGCTGTGAGGCCCTGGCTGACACACACTGCTGTATTTTGGTACAACAGTCTGCTGCTTTAAATGCTGCTTCAAAGCCAAGGGGCGTTGAAAGGAGCTTTCTCTGGAAGCAGGTAGTTATTGGGCACCTCTCCTCCTTGTCCCACGCGTGCTATCATCTAACGGATTTCTTGTTAACAAGTTCCCAGCGCTGCCTGGCTTGCACTAACAGGGCCTTTGAGGACCCAGATGAGGAAAATGCCGTCGATTGTGCACTCCCTGCTCCTGGCGAGCAGTGGCTGGCCTCTTCCGAAAGCTGTCTCTGCTGCCAGCCTGGGTGGCTCTTGTGGCTTGGGGGTGGCGTGGCACAGCACTCCGGTAGCTGTGTGGTAGCAGCACGCAGAAGTGGGACATCGTGTGTCACAGCTCCGTGTGCAGGGTTTGCCAGGATCTCGTCTCCACTGCAGAATGATTCCGTAATCTCAGGTCTGCTTGTTAAAAATTTCCTCTCTGGCGCTCAGGGCCAGAGGAGGAGTCTCACAGACATGGCACAGGCATAACCCGGTGCCACACTGTCTCCCTATGCTTGTGAGGGCTGTGGAATTTTAGCTCAGAGACCCTCGCTCCCTGTCCTTCCTGAGGCAGAGCCCTGTGGACATTGCTGTAATCTGGAATGGAATGTGTTAATTCTAGAATTCACCGTTCTGATACAGGTGGGACTTGGAGGGCTTTTGTGTCTTGTTGAGGGGGTTTGCTTTCAGTACCTTCTTTTGGGAGAAGGTCTTCAGTGGATTATGTGCTTCCTGAAGTACTGCTTAGAAACTAAGTCACTGTGAAATCATCCTGCACCTAAGACATTGGAACTTTTGTGACCATTTCCCTCCAGGGAAGAATGCAATCATCGACACCTTGCATGTCAGGTTGAGACAGCGTGACCAGGAGCCAGGCTGCCTGGGCGCCTGCCCGGAGGCGTTGCAAGAACTCGTGAAACCAATGGGTGTCTTGAGTGGGGAGACTTGGGTCTGTGTGAAGGGGATGAGGTAGCAGAGAGTATTGGTGGGAGGCAGGAACTGGTGCTGCTGCAACACTTAAAGAATCTCAACGAGACAGTAGTTAGCATTTCTGGGAGTGGAGAAAAGGGCACAAACCCCATCTTATAAACAAGAGGCTGCATGCACTGTTTTGCTAAGAGTTTCCTAGGAGTGCTTCCTTTGGCGCTCTTTGTCAAGATAATTAGCTTTTAGAATAGAATAGACTACTTCAGTTGGAAGGGACCTACAGCGATCCCCTAGTCCAACTGCCTGACCAGTTCAGGGCTGACCAGAAGTTAGGGCATGGTAATAAAGGCAGTCTCTTAAAGAGTGACAGGCCTGGGGCATTGATCACCTCTTTAGGAAGCTGTTCCAGTGTTTGACCACCCTCTTAATAAAGAAATGCTTCCTAATGTCTTATCTTTTGACCTTCTGATCTTATCAATATCCTCTTCTGTAAAAAGAAGAGGGAAAAAAAATCTACCAAAAAACAACAGACCAAACAAAAATCCTAAAAGAATAAAAAGGAAATGCCAGATTTTGACTGTCTGAGTGACTCTGTGGATCCAGCATAATCATTTCCAGTAGACAGACTGTTTCGGATGGGGTCATCCCATGCAGAACAAGATTAACAGGACCAAGGACTTACTACAACAGGAAAATCTGGCCCCGCGACAGAGTTCAGCTCGGGCTCTTGTGCTGCTGACACTTCCCTGCAATGTAAACCTGAGATGTTTCTGAGCTAAATCCATCTTGGTGCCCCTCCATCCTTTACAGGTTTGCTCTGAGTTAAGGTTGGAGTGAATCAGTACAAAACACTTAAAATCTGAAGTCTCATGGGATAGTGAATGTTCTTTTGTCGTAGTGCAGTGGTACATGGAAATTCTCAGAATGAATAGAAGAGCAGATGGGCTCTGATCAAGAAAACCATAAATTGTAAGTCTCTTGGTGTGCATTGCTTTGTGGTTTGCTTTAGTTTTCATTTAGACCAGCTTTAGAAAGTTAATATCAACCGTTAAACCTCTTAGGCTATCTTCCTCCTTCTTTTTTTTCCCCCCTTTTTTTTTTTCCTGGTTTAGAAATGAATAAAAGAGCTTTGTACAGTTCTTGAAACTGAGCCTGAAACAGCTCTGAACAAAATATAGTGTTCCTTTCAAAATCTTGGAAATAATTACATCATAGGCAAATTGGGCCAGAAACCGTTAATAGTATTCTTTGTGGAATGGAATCCCATGGGAGGACCTGTCTCGGCAAACTGGCATTGTTTACAAATAGATACAGTGGCAGATACACTTGTCCCGTTCTGAGGGACAGCTGAAACTTTGTACCCTGTAATGGACTTCACAGAACAACCGTCTTGCTTTTGATAACAAGCTGAAAAAAAAGTGCCTTGGTGCCTCTGTGGCACTGCAGAAGTGTCTGGAGTGGGTTAAAGAGAAAATAAAAGCCTCTGTTGCCATAAGGGCCTGGTCTGGAGAGACAGGAGCAATGTCCAGATGTCTCTCTTGGGCTTCATAAGCTGGGAACTTCCTCGTGCTTCCCTATGCAAGATTCCTCGAGCATCGTGCACTTTCCCTTTGCTGGGATGACACGCGTGGCTTACATAGTTCTCCCAGTCACCTTACAGAAGGTGTCATCACTGGGTTTTTTTTCCTTGTGGGTTTGTTTTTTTTTTTTCTTCTCATTACTGGAAAACCTTCTGCATTTCAAGGTACAAATCAGAGATTAGTAATGTTCACTGTTTGACCAGAAGCTTTAGTTCTTGAGGTAAATAGTCTAGTCTCAAATGTTAGGTCAGCGCAAGCCGTAGCCTGGGCATGTTTGTAGCTATTCCTTGGTGACAGAAGGCATGATACAGATGTGCTTCCATCAGAGGGTGGGCCATGTTCCTCCATCTCCAGAGCAGCTCTCCCAGTAGATCCCTGTCTGGGCAGCTGGGCTGTGTTGGCAGAGCCCTCTTGTGGGGACCAGGCCCATGGCGGGGACCGTGGTTTGCTCTGAAGGATCAGATCACTTCTGTGTTCCAAATGACAGAAACATCTGAAAGAGGGTTCGGCTATCAGGAAGATGTTCTTTGCTCTGAGGGTGGTGAGACACTGGAACAGGTTGCCCAGAGAAGCTGTGGATGCTCCATCCCTGGAAGTGTTGAAGGAAAGGTTGGATAGGCCTTTGAGCAACCTGGTCTAGTGGGAGCAGGGAGGGAACAGAAATCCCAGTTCTTGCTATCCACATCCCCCCAACAAGCACCTTAAGCACCTTGTTTCTTACGTCATAAAAATGGTTCACGATGATACTGGGTAGTTTCAGTAAAGCATTTAAGTTTTGCTTTGGAAGTCTGGTTTTAGAGGAAAATTTGGATTGTAAATGGCTACAGGAAAGAAGTTGTAAATAAAAATGTAAAAGACCATTAACAGGGATAAAAAAAGCTTCATTTTAATGGTAATACAGTGATTTTTAGGAGTTGGCCACTGTGTTTATTTACAGCAGCCAGCAGTAACCCTGTTCAGAGCAAACTTTTAATAAAGAAGCTTCCCAATTCCACCAGAAGGCTTTTCTCATGCTCTTTCCTCCCCAGAACCCCAGCCTTGGCACCCTCACCTGACAGGCATCCTTTTTGTTCTGCTTTTGCAGGAGGCTGTGAGGGCTGCTGAAGATGTCCGATAGTCTGGATATTGAAGAGAAACCTCCAGCCCCACCGTTGAGAATGAACAGCAACAATCGCGATTCTTCAGCGCTAAACCACAGCTCCAAACCGCTCCCCATGGCCCCTGAGGAGAAGAACAAGAAAGCCAGGCTTCGCTCCATCTTCCCGGGAGGAGGGGATAAAAGTAAAGTATCAGCAGGGCGAATGGGCGGCTACGTCTCTCTTGGTTGTTGGTTGCTGTGTTTACTTTCTACCGCTGTTTTCTTCCTGTCTCAGTTGCAGACCGTGGTAAAGTCCTTCCAAAACCTTCTGCTCCAACCGCTCTAGTACGATGTTTGGAAAGAAGGAGGTGTTCAGTCAGTTACTTGCTTGTCTTTGAAAATCCTGTAAAACACGGACACGTTGCACCACTTGCCTTTTAAAAATAATTTTATAGGGAAGCTGGGAAATCCTTTCCTTTTGGAGTTTGCTTTGCATTTGCAGTAAAACCGGAGATGAGCTTGTGTACCTTTGAAAATACATTTGCAGAAGTGAGAAGTCAGTGGCCCTGACACTTTGGGGAGTGGTGGTTGGTTTTTTTCCAGTGAACTTACATTCCAGTAACAGGATCAAGGCTCTTTTTCCTTGTTCCCCTTGCAGTGAGAGTGGATGCAGAATGGCTTGGTTTACAACCTGCTAGGTGTGGTTACAGCAAGAGAGTCCCTTAAACATGTGGGAAACACCATTTCGGTTGCATTCTTTGAAATGCATTCATAGAAGGGAGTGTGTTTTGAGGTAGTGTGTTTATAGAATTAAGGGAAGGGATCTTCTGTGTTTGTAATGCCACGGGAACTGATGGGCTGCACCCACAAGCACTGAGGGAGCTGGCTGATGTCACTGCGAGGCCACTCTTGATTATCTTTAAAAGGCTGTGGGGACTGCGGGATGTTCCTGATGACTGTAAGAAAGCCAATGTTACTTCTGTGGCAGGAGGATCTGGGGAACTAGGGGCCTGTCAGCCTCACCTTGTTTCCTGGGAAGCTAGTGGAGCAAATCTCATAGAATAGTTTGGGTTGGAAGGGACTTTTAAAGGTCTTCTAGTCTACCCCTCTGCAGTGCGCAGGGACATCTGCAACCAGAGCAGGGTGCTCAGAGCCCTGGCCAACCTCACCTGGAAGCATTCCAGGGATGGGGCAGCGACCACCTCTCTGGGCAGCCTGGGCCTCATCACCCTCAGTGTAAAACATTCCTTCCTTCTTTCTAGTATGACTCTCTCCTCTCTGAGTACAAAATCATCGCTCGTCCTGTCGCAACAGGCCCTGCTAAAAAGTCTGTTCCCATCTTTCTGATAGTCTTCTTTAAGCCCTGAGAGCCTACAATAAAGTCTCTCTGGTGCCTTCTCTTCTTCTCTTCTTCCCCTGGAGCTCCAGCTCACCTGCGTTGCTCAGCTGCCCTGTTCATGAGTCTCTTCCACAAGTGATGTGGAGCAGTTGGAAGTAGTCTGGCATTCAGAACTCCTCACAGGCAGCAGAAGGTACAGTTTCAGCCCCATTCCACACTTCAGGCAGGGGCAGTCCTGATGGCTCCTCTCATGTGAAGGCTGTAACTGGATGAGCCCGTTCCTTGGGTAGGTGTTGCCAGTTCACTCTGCAGAGTGCTCCCCAAAATGCCCCTTTCTGAGAAGAAAATTAATTTTGGCCTTTAAAAAGCATCAGTTGAAACTTAAAATTTCTCCTGGCTTGTTTAATTCCTAGAAGGACGTGGTCACTTCTTCCCCTGCCTGCCAGCAGTCTGGGATTATCCCTCTCTGAGGGAATGTTTCCTAAGCAGGAGGTGCTGTGCAAAATGCATGTGGAAATGGGGAGAGCCAGAAACAACCCCTCCTGGAAATGAGCAGTGACATTAGAAGTGTAATTTTACTACCAGTCAGAGCAGTCTTAGAAACACACAAGTATCATGATCGTAAATGTGACTGTGAGAGAAAGTAAGGTAAGATTTACAGCTTAATTTTGTTGGGTGAAATAATAAATAGAGGAAGTTTAGCTTGGCTGGCCAAGCCCCTTGAGGTGGTTTCATCTCAGGATTGGTTTGTGGGTCAGGATATCAGCTGGCCTGTGTGTGCTTCACACACTCAATGATGTGTTTTTGAGAGTCCTGCTTATGAAACAGAAGGTGATTGATGTGGCTGCTCTCATCTAGTGCAGTGCTTTGCAGCATCACAGCTTTATACTGATAGTCCAGCACTGGTACTAGTAAACAGAACATGAGGAAAACACCACAGCAGGGTGTTTCTGCCCGAACCTGCAGGAACTTTCATAGAGTCACGGAGTGGTGGGGGTTGGGATGGACCTCTGGAGATCATCTGGTCCAACCCCCCTGCTCCAGCAGGGTCACCCAGAGCAGGGGGCCCAGGATCGCATTG
>JAAGNO010014438.1:22205-41021 GCA_033439905.1 Ceryle rudis | reverse complement strand
TGGGTTTGGAATCTCTCCAGAGAAGGAGACTCCACAACCTCTCTGGGCAGCCTGGGCCAGGCTCCAACACCCTCACACCAAAGAAGCTTCTTTTGTTCAGATGGAACCTCCTGGGTTCCAGTTTGTGCCTGTTGCCTTGTCCTGTCTCTGGGCACCACTGGTAAGAGTCTGGCCCCATCCTTTTGCCCCCCAGGGGCCCTTTAGATACTGATAAGCCCAGACCTAGAGCACTTCCCTGGGCTGTGCAGCTGTGCACAGGGTGCAGGGCCCATCCTGCACGCTCTTCCATGCCACCAGCCACTCCAGGCCTTGTTTGCCCACCTGGTCACTAATCTCCTGCAGTTGCTGGGGCAATGTCCACACCAGATCAGCCTCGCTCACAAGAGCTGCTGCTTCTCGACAGCTTTGTTGTCTATGCTTTGCTCAGCAGCCAGGAGGGCTGGGGTGGTGGGTACGCTGCAGCGCGTTCTCTCCCAGGCCCTGGGTGTGCCAGGACTGCTGTGCTCGGGGACCAGGAGTTGCTCGCAGTGCCTCCCCTGGTGGAGTGTGGGGTTTTCTGGTCGGGTTTGAGCACTTCTGTGCTTAAAACCTTGTTTTGGCAAGACACTGATGGCTCTGTAGGGCCCCTCTGCACTTCTACGGTTGAAACAAGCCACTTGGGCATTAGTGTCCCGCTCCCTCCCGTAGCACCTGACCTCCTTGTGTTCCTTGGTGTTGCTCCTCTCACCCCCATCTCTGGGGTAAGGTACCCCATTTTCTGGGGGCAGGAAGCCAAAGCAGAGAACTGAAATACTTTTCCAGTGTCACATGGACAACCTGGGTGGAATAAGGTGCTGAACCTGCTCCCCCCCCAGCCCACGGAGAACATGTGCAGTGGCCTTCCTTCCTTGGAGGGGGTGATGGTGCTGGGAGCCACGGTGGTGTTCCTGGCACTAGTGCTTCCTTTCAGCTGAGTGCTGTTACCTCAGGAGAATTGAGAGGAGAAAGAACTGACATGTATTCTTCCTGTCATTTGATACAGCCATGTTCTTATTTCATTAAGCCACCTTTAATTCCTGTGCTGTCAAATAAAGACTGTGTGTGAACTGTGGCTCTATGAAGGAGCTGTAGAGCCTCCAGCGTAAAGAAATGAGGGGGAGCAGGTCCTCCACAGCTCAGATGCCCCTTCAGCTGAAGAGGTACCTCCCTGTTTCAGATTACTGTGTGAATAATATCACTGTTCAGATTACTGTGTGAATAATATCACTTCTGTTGAAGCTGCTTTAGACTTAGCTGTGGATGGGAACAGAGTTGCCTCCAGTTTAGAAAAACAAGAAAAGAGGGAAGGAGAAAAACCCAGTGCGGTTAATATTAGGGGAGGAGAAAAAAAAGGATAAGGCTGCTGGGGCAGGACAGGAGGAGCAGAGCAGGAAGGAGGATGGGAGGACAGTGTGACTGCCAGTGGAAGGGAGAGGGGATGAAAGAAAGAAAAGAACGAGATGAAGAGGAGGTGAGTGAACAGGAGGATGTAAGCACAAGGTCAAACGCTTCCTTCCTCTCAGGAGAAATGCTGCCACTTAGCTGAGTCATGTTTTTCTGCCAAACAACTGCTCTTTTAACATAATAACGATGGTGATGATGCAGACTGTGGAAGACAGAAAACTCCTCCTGTGTTCTCTTTCAATCTGTGGTAGTTGCTGTGGTGGTGCAGGTGGCCCTCATGGCTGACTGCTGTGCAGCAGGAGTGTATGGCAAGGGGCCTTGGGAAGAAAATCAAATAGGAATGTCCAGCATAAACCCCTTGAATCCAGTCAGTCAGTGCTTCAAAGAAATCACAGAATCATCAAGGTCGTTCCTTTTCGTATCATTTTGCCACCTTACGTAAACCGAACGTTTGAGCTGCAGGGCACGGGCAGAAGTGTCATGTGTTTCAGACAGGGGAGGGGTGAGGGTTTTGCAAGATGTTTAATCCTGTTTTTAATTTATAGTCTATCAGCATTTGGACCATAGCTGTCGTATCCACAGCCTGGTAGGCAGAGGCCTGTGAAGCAGATGAGCCAAATCTCGGGGAATAAGCTGGAAATCTTGTCCCCAGGCGGGAGAGGCCTGGAGCTGACAAGGCTGCTTTTGATGGAACGTTTTCTGTAATGCCTTATTTTGCTTCTAGAGTTGACTGCTGCTTTGAGCTGAATTTGATGGTCCTTTAAATCTAATTTTCACCACATTTGCTTGCAAATGATGAGGTAGGAGAAGCCAGTTTTGTTATCTACAATAAGAAGTCGTATACGCTGAACAGAGATGGCATCTTGTAACTGGCAACATCTATCCTGAAAATTAAACATCATCATCTGAGATAAAAGAAGGGGGAAAGCCTTTGCATTTGATATATTGCTGCTGTTGTTACTGAATGCTAAATGAAAATAATTCATCAATTAACATTGTGTAGGGATGTGCAGTACAGACAAAAGGTGACAGTTAATTAATTAATGACGATAAATGCAGCGATGCAGAGAGAGGGTTAGAAACATCCAAAACACTCTAGACTATAATTATGAAGAGAGACCTCATGGAACTGTTACTCTCTGTGAGCTCCAGGCTGGGAGGGGTTCTGGTACATAGTGATAGTGGTAGAAGGGGGGCACTTGCTTTTGAAATACACACAAAACTGTCTTCAGCTGGTTGTGTTGTGCGTAGCGTGTCTGTCACTGGTGCTGCGCTCGGGGAATAGGGAAGGCAAAGACAGGACCTGAACAACTGCTCCTTTCTCTCTTGCTGGTGTGTAACTATGGCACATGTATTCATTTCATATTTTCATTAATAAATGATGATAAATGGCCTTCAGAGATTCTGATATAGAGTCCCATTGTAATGGGCACAGTATAAACCTCTTGTATATCTCTGGGTATCTCGTAATTGTTAGTGTGCAGTCACGTCAAGGGTCTAGAGCACAAGTCTGGTGAGGAGCAGCTGAGGGTCCTGGGGTTGTTCAGCCTGGAGAAAAGGAGGCTCAGGGGAGACCTTCTGGCTCTCCACAGCTCCCTGACAGGAGGCTGGAGCCAGGGGGGGTTGGGCTCTGCTTCCAGGGAACAAGTGACAGGACAAGAGAAAATGGCCTCAAGTTGCTCCAGGGGAGGTTTAGGTTGGACCTGAGGTACAATTTCTTCCCCTTGAGGGTTGCCCAGGCCTGGCCCAGGCTGCCCAGGGCAGTGGTGGAGTCCCCATGACCCCTGGAGGGGTTTCAAAGCTGTGGAGATGTGGTGCTGAAGGACATGGGTCAGTGGTGCTCTGGCAGTGCTGCGTTAATCATTGGGCTTGATCATCTTAAAAGACTCTTCCAACCTTAATGATTCTGTGATTCGTATCAGATCTGTAAGGACAGCCTGCTCAGGACCACAAGGAGGGTGTGTAAACCAGACACACATGAAACTGGCAAGAAGGGCAGCAGAGGAGAGGTGTGAAGTGACGTGACTTGTTTGTATTCTATGTGAGCGCTTTATGTGTGTCTTATTTTGTGTGAATCTCTCCCATGCTGCAAGTGGGCAATGTCATATTTGTTCTGTTCCAGTCGTTAGCATTCATTTTTCCACTGAAATGACAGATGTGTTTGGTAGAACTGCAGTTCCCCTCTCAGCTGTTACAGGTACACCACTGGCACTAGAGGAGATCCTACAGACAGCTCTGTACTCTTATCATTCAACCATGTGGTAGGTAATCTTGGAGCACCCTGGTTCTCCAGAGAAGCCAAATATTTCAGGTACCTGCCAGCAGGATAGATATTTGAAGGGGGGTTTCTGCTGTGTTTATCTGAGTGTTTGGGAGTTGTCCAGAGCTGGCATTATTGTCCTCATTTTTCAGTGAAATCTCTGTTGAACATGGATCCTTGATGCATCGGAGTGGAGGCAGCTTCAGTCAGTCTTTATTACACTCATTCTTTATCAGGGTCAATAAAACCGGGGTGAAGTGGGATTTGTCAATAGTATAAAGCACAGGAGATGGATGACCACAGGGGATGTTACTTTTAAAAGGCGTTAAAATAGGAGGGAGATGAGAAACATGCAGATGGACTGACTTCAACCATGTCTCCTTCAATAAGATGCTTCACACTCTGAATACTGGTGGAGTGACTTAAAAACAAGGAATTCCTGGAGACTTAGAAAGCCTGGGGTTTATAGTTTCATGTTTTAGTTGAGAGCTCAGATGAAGCTTTTCCAGTGGCGTTTGGGGATCTTGTTGCTGTGTAGGTTCTGTGGTTTCTGATACAGAGCCTTGTACTCAGAGAGGAGGCAGGAACAGGATCTTTGTCCTCTCCTGAGCTGCCCGTTTTCATCGAACTTGTAGGAACCTGATTATCTTAAAAAAACCTCTCCTCTCTGATGTAGACGAGTTTGACAGCAGGTTCAAAGCGTGTTGGAGAAAGACACACACGCATCCAGGCATGGATGTTTGTGTCCTGGGTGCTTTACTTCTTCAGGAACCCACAAAGCAAAGCCAAACAGGAGTTAGTTGCTAGATACGAAAACTTGATGAAAAAAAGAACTGTCAGTAGAAATCATACTGGTTACAGAGAGCCTAAGAAGGCTACTTCATGAACAGCTTTGGCAGCTCTGACGCTGATTGGAAGAAGCCCAAAATGAAAGAACACCATCTAGACCTTCCCAAACAGGGGTTGACAGTTAGGTGGTGGTGTACTGGGACTATTTGTCAAGCAAGATGAATGTTAATTGATTTGGTTTCCACATCTAAAATACCATTTTGAGTGCACCTGATTGTGAAAACTTTTAAATGAAAAAAACTGTGCAGAAAATAAGTGGTTGTTAACATTTTGCCTTTAGCCAACAAGAAGAAAGAGAAAGAACGTCCTGAGATCTCTCTTCCTTCAGACTTTGAACATACCATTCACGTGGGATTTGATGCCGTCACCGGAGAATTCACAGTAAGTAACCGCTGTGTTGTGTGCTTACCAGAGCTTCTAGTTTCTTGATGGTAAAATAGCCTCCTGTTGCCAGAAATGTCAGATCACAGCAGCCAGGCTGCGAAAAAAGATACTTGTATTTGTTGGGCTTAGGATTTGGAGTGTTTTACTTCTGATTCAGGCTGCTTTTTGGGTTTTTTTTTCTTCTCCAAGGATTGTCAGCAGAGTGTCTGTGGAAAATGTGAACTAGGAAGAACATAGGTGTGTGCTTTTACCAGTCCCACAAGCTGCTACGGGGGTTGGTTATTCAGTTTGTTTGGAAGAGCCATAAAACCCACACACATGTGCATAGAGCATGTCCTGCTGTGGACAGTCAGCCCCCATGCAAAGTTCAGCTGCTCTGCAGACAGCCCTTGGAGACACCCAGAAAGCATCAGCATCATGGAAGTCCATTCATTTTAGTTTAATATCCTTCAAACTCTGTCCTTAGCCTAGGTGTTCAGACACATTTGTAGCCTTTATGTATTAATAAAATAGCAGTCAGCTTCTCCTACTTAGATCATGACAAAGTGTATGAAGTATTGGGAAAATGAGTCTTGATAAAAGCTCCTCGAAGTGTGCAGGGAGCTTCGAAACATTTTCTCTCGGACTATGAGTAAGGTACTGAAACCATTAATCCTCAAAGCAGTAAGGTCCATTTGGTTGAGCTGCGGAGGTGAGAGCATCTCCGCCATCGGTCGTACCCTGTGAGCTCAGTGGTCAGACTGGGTTACCACTGTGCCTCAAATTGTAAAGTGTGCTAGTGCTGAGTGGCTGCATACACCAAACAGGATGGGACAAATCATTTGCCTGGGCAAAGGATGATTAATTTTCAGAATTTGAACCCTAAATGTGTTTCCTCTATCATTTATTTCTTTGCTCGCTGCTTTTGTTTCTCAAAGACATTTCAGAAAGATGGAAACTGTGTTTGCCATAGTAGCAATAATACTAATAACAATAGGAGGAAAAAAGACACTTCTAGTGACAGCATGTCTTCAAAGGAGCAGTGAAATTGAATTATCCTTAGTAATTAGGAAATACAGCTACATTTTTAATATGTGGAGTGGTTAATTAGCCTTTTTAAAATAGATGTCACTTAGAAAATCTTAATTCAACATTTTTTCTGTGCCAAACCCTAGGGCTTGACTAAATGCTCATTTGCAAAGCCCAGATGTGGTCATTTTTGATCAGAAACTTAGCGTAAAGCTTTTACAAATGTGTTTTCCCTGCTGTCTATCCTGGTTTTCCTCTTTTTTTTACCTCTCTTTCTCACCCTGTAGCCACTTTATTGTTCAGGTTATCATCCTCAGTGCCATTCTCCTGATCTTGGTATCACATTATATATTCTGTCACTTTTTGCTTTTGTTTTCTCCCGTAAGTGTTTGCATCCCTTCTTCCTGCCTGTCTTATCTTTCCTTCCTTCCTTATTTCACTGCTTTCCTCACTGAATGTCCAGCTGTTCTCATTCTGTATTTGTTTTTTACCCTTCTGTCTTTATTTCTACCCTGTGCTTCAGACTTTTTCCTTCTGGCTCTATGCGAACACGATGGGTTACAGTCGTGTTCTCTTGTAGACTGACTGGTGGTGAGGATCCCAGATACATTCACATTCCTTCCAGCTGGAACAAAAAGGAAGGATGTCAAGGTTGACACAGTTCAGTTCTAAACACAACCACTCTCTACCGGTACTTCAAAGATGATGCTTTGGATCAGTTTGAATGTTACTATTATCATCCAGTGCATCAAAACAGTTGTTAGAGTCAGGGATTTTTGATTTTATGGTGGGGTTTTTCTTGGTGTTAAATACCACCAGCACAGGTCCTGGCCTTTTATAGAACAAAATGATTTTGCATGTCTAAATATGTCCAGCTTAATTGCTGTAGCACCGTTTCTTTTTAATAGCTTTTTTCCCTTTCAAAGCAGCAGACATTAGGTGGCTGCTGTTTCACAGTTACACAGAATTTCTACAACAGTACTTGTTCCTAAAGCGTGGAAGTGGAGCTTTAGTGCTGTTTGAGAAGCCTCTTACCAATTCCAGCCAGACAAAAGGGAGAGGCCACTTCCCCTGTGTCATTTGCCAACACAGGACTTAACGCTGCAGCCCTTAGTGGAGTAAAATGTCAATCAAAGCAAAGGGATTGCTGCACCATTGTGAACTAGCTACCAGCTCCCAGTTAAGCCCAGATGCAAGCATTATGTTACACGTTACATTAGGCATGTTTGATTTGTCCCAACCTGGATACAACCCGTGTATCAGCTGAGTAGTCGCGTGGTAAGTATGTCCTGCTGAAGGAACTGCCACTTGCCATACCATCTGAAAACCCTCCCACTGTCTAGTGGTCACACTGCCTGTCTCTTTCAAAAGTTTGGAAGTGCCATGGGAATGTCCAGGAAATGAGCAACTCCACGGGTTTGGGGGTTTTGTTTCGAATTAGCACAGTTGTCATGCCCATAGTGTCTGCTCTACTGGTTATGTGCAATGCTTCGGGCCATTTTCTGACACCAGTCACCCCTCGGCTGCCTTCATTACCTGATTGCTGATAATTGCATCTCAGATCAAAGTTGCATGGGCTTCTGAGCTTCGGCTGTCAGGCTCGAGCACCAAGCTGTGTCGTTGCTCGTGGACGTACGTTGTATCTCCATTTCACTGTGCTTGGAGCCACCATATTTACAAAGAAGTGGGGCTTTTAAAGCTCTTACTAAAACGAGCTGGAAGGTGTTGGGCGGGAGCATGCTGCTAGAGCTTTGTATTGACTTATTGTGAAGAAACAGTTGCATTTTCTGAAGGGAGGAAGAAGGGTGGTTTGCAGGGCTTCGGGGAGCGTGTTTTCTAAGGCATGCATTTCCGAAAGTTTCCCGATCCCCAGTCTAGAATAAAATGTGGTCACCCGCCAAACTTTGAAAGTTTCAAGATTATGACATTAGCAAGTGGGAGAGAAAGTTGCGGCAGTAGATCCAAAGACGTTGCACATTATTAACCTACTCGGGCATTTCTTTAGAATTGTCCTGATTTTGAGTCTGACGCGCGTAGATTATTTGCGTTACGACAATACACGGCCTCCCAGTGAGAAATCTGAGTTTGACCAGCTGCTTTCTCCACTGCGCTTTGTTCACTCATGCACTGGCCAGTTGTGATCTTGGGACTGGAGAACCATTAGAAAAAAACCTGTGTCAGCCATTCAAAAAGGCAGACCTGGCTTTCAGAAGTAGACATACAGCATCAGCCCAGATCTTTATTATTTTTATTTTTTCTCTTAAAAAGGGACATCGCAGATAGCTTTTCCTGTCACCTGCCGTTAATCCTTACTAAATGTATTTTTATGAGGGAGAGAAAAGCTGGTTTATGAAAAAGAGGAGGGGGAATGATGCTTCCAAACTTTGGAACAGTTGTGATTTTTCTGCTTTCCTAAACCTGCCTTCCTGTAGCCTGTCCACCACCTAAGCTATCTGGTATCTGCCTCGTAACTCCCATTTTAGATGGGACTTCCCCATTTTGGCCTATTGGTTTCCTCCTACCACCTTCTAAGTTGTCCCACATTCTGTTTTAACTTTCTTTTCTTTCTTTATTTACGTCCATTACAGCCAGATCTCTATGGCTCACAGATGTGCACAGGGAAGCTCCCAGAGGTGCGTCACAGGCCCAAAAGAATCTTGCATCAAAATGCTTCTTTGAGATGTCATAGCACTGCAGCAGCAGGTTGATGTGTGTGCAGTAGATTTGTTGCTTGGCTTATCCCACTTTTTTTCCTCATTAATCCTAAACTTTGGAGGCCCATGTCGCACATTGTTTTGTGGAGAACTTAGGAAGAAGCTGTATGAAAGAGTTTACCTAGGTTGGGGTGGCACCAAGGCTGAGTATAAATGTACTTCAGGTGTAGTTTTTCATTCGGTAAGCCCTACAATTTGCTGGTAGATGTTGGCTGTGCGGTGAATGGGGAAAACAACAGGCTTTCAAATTTAGGAAATTATACTGGATATTTAAAGCGATCTTTCACCAATATCATCTCAATGCAGAGCTGCGGCTTTCCGCGATTGGATCGATTTTCAAATGCCACCCTCACTCGTAAGATGTCTGAGGATTCACACAAGGCTCTGGCCCTCTCAGCCTGTTTTCTGAGTCCCTGGTTTCTGTATATTTACAGTAGAGAACCTACAGAGCTACGGGAGCTCCAAAAACAGACATCCTTAGCAGCAGGGATACAGCTCAGTGTTACGATGTTGAGAACTTAAATGGAGATTCCTAACCCCGGGGTGTTCCCTGGTATACTGAAAATTCATTGTATCAGGGTGGGGTTTACCTTCTAATCAGACAGCAGTGATCATTTCAGCAAAATGTGTTTGTGTTATTAAGCATTAAAAATCCAGTGTAAAGCTCCTAAAATACACTGTGTTGTCCACAAATATAGAATAGTCTTGTTATGTCTGCACCGAATCACCAGGAAAACAAGCTAAGCGTTAAATCATTATTCCATGGAAGAGCAGAGTTGATTGAAAGATGAGTTTCATGCACTTTTTTTCCTATCACAGTCATAACTTTCTTTTCTTTTTGAAGTTGGATCCTGGTTTTAGCTCTGTATTTTGGTAGAGAAGAGAATGATTGCATCTAATGTATAAGCTACTAATTTTAAATTGGAAAGTGTCGATCAAAATTTCTGAAAGCAATCTTACAGGTAGCATGGGATCTTGGTAAAGATCTGTGAAACCCTCATTCTTTCCACTTGACATCTACAGGGCATTCCAGAGCAGTGGGCCAGGCTACTACAGACCTCCAACATAACAAAACTGGAGCAGAAGAAGAACCCACAAGCTGTTCTAGATGTTCTCAAATTTTATGATTCCAAAGAAACAGTTAACAACCAGAAATACATGAGCTTTACGTCAGGAGGTAAGTTGACCTCTCTCTCGCTGCGAGAAGGGGAGTGCCAGGACCCCAGATGAGTCAAACCAACGTTCAAGTGGTCAAGAAGCAACCTTAAAAAAAAGTCCACTTTGTGGAATACTCCTGAAATAAATTTCATTTCTCCTTTTGCCCCCTAGATGTCATTGAAACTCTGACTTCTCTTTGTTGCCTTTTTGTTTGGTTGGTTGAATGAAATAAGATAGGAGATGGAACAGTGTTGTGGTTTAAGCCCAGCCAGCCAGCAACTAAGTACCACACAGCTGCTCGCTCACTCCTACCCCCACACCCTGGTGAGATGGGGAGGAGAAAAATAGAAGAGGAGGCTTGAGGGTTGAACCTTCTTGGGTCTGGGCTGGTCACCAAACAAATGGAAGATGCTCTCTGTTAACCCCTTTCCCTTCCCAAAGGGGAAGAGAAGAGGAATGAGTAGCATCCCTGAACAGAACTGATTCTATTCTAGGTCAAACCAGGACACAAGTATGGGGAGATCACTCACCAGTTATGGTCATGGGCAAAAAAGACTTGACTTAGGGAAAAACATCAATTTAATTTAAACAACAAACCACCACAGTTTCCCAGTCGAATCAGAGTAGGATAATCAGAAATGCAGCCAGATCTTAAAAACACCTTCCCCACACCCCTCCCTTCCTGGTGGGCTCAGCTCTGCTCCAAATTTTCTCTACCTCCTCCCCTCAGCAGTGCAGGGGGACGGGAAATGGGGATTGCAATCAGTTCATCAAGCCTTGTTTCTGCTGATACTTCCTCCTCAGGGGAGGACTCTTCACGCTCTTCCCTGCTCCAGCGTGGAGTCCCTCCCACAGGAGACAGTCCTCCATCAACTTCACCAATGTGAGTTCTTCATGAACTGCTCCAGCGTGCGTCCCTTCCACAGGGTGTAATCCTCCCAGCGATGGACTGCTCCAGTGCAGGCTTCCCTAAGAGTCACAGCCTTCTTCAGGCATCTGTCTGCTCTGGTGTGGGGCCCTCCATAGGCTGTAGGTGGGTCTCTGCTCCACTGCGGACCTCCAGAGGCCCGTCTCACCATGGTCTTCACCATGGGCTAGAAAGGAACCTCCGCTCCAGTGCCTAGAGCACCTTCTGCCCCTGTCTGTTAAGTGACCACGGTGTTTGCAGAGTTGTTCCTCTCACATCCCCCTTCCTCTCCAAGCACTCACCCAACATGGTTTTTCTTCCCTCTTAAATATGTTATCCCAGAGGCACTTCCACTCTTGCTGATTAGCTTGGCCTTGGCCAGAGGCAGGTTCCCTGGCTCCAAGCTGGAGCTTTAGAAGCTTCTTACAGGGACCATCCTTGTAGGCCCTCTCCAGCTACCAAAACCCCACCACACACAAACCTGTCACAGTCATGACCACTTGTAGTCAGAAGCATTAGTGGCCAAAGGCGACATTTACTTTTGGGTTTTTTGCATCCTTGTTCCTTCACAGGTTGGGGTACACTTGTTTCATGCGTTTTATGGGTTACTGTTGGATCCCTTGAGCAATAGTTCTGGGCTATGAGGACTTTTTTGCGATGCTCTGTGATAGAGGAGAATTTTCCATGATGTCTTTTTGTTAGCTGTCGAGCAGATTAGGTTGCTCTGCCTAAACCCACAGGCAACCCTGGAACGGCTGCTCTCGTGATGTAAAAGGCGCGCTACCACGGAGGATGAGAAGGAAGGTGGCACTGTCCCCAGCAGCCTCCAGCAGCATCCAGAGCAGTCTCTGTAGCATGCTCATTCCAGGAAGATCCTCCTGATCCAGGCATTCTTCCCTTGGTTGTAAGCAGCCTGCAAACCTGCAGTGTTGGCGTTACAAAAACGAGAGCACGGGTCTGTGCTGCACTTTGCTTTCTTTTTTTTTCTTTGGCCCATTCCTTATGTTATTTTTGCTAGACAAACCCTGGCTGGTGATACATCTGGCGAGTAGCAGAGGTTTTTATTAGCTGCAGCGTATCTGGTTTTTGTATCTCTGTGTTCTTCTGCTGTTTCTTAATAACTGAGTTGATTTGTAAACAAAGTTACCATTAGTTTGGTAAAGCTCCTGTCAACAGTTTCAGCTAATAAGGGGGTGTCTCCACCCACCAGGGCATTCCAGCGTTTGTAATTGAACCTGCAGCGGTCCCATTCCCCACACACGACAGGCTGTGGCAGTGGAGTCTGTAATTGCCTCAGTTTGCTGGCTCAGCAAATACAGCTTCCAAGATTCAGACTGGGAAGGCTTCTCAGAAGTCCTCCAAACTGTGCGGTTCTCTCCAGAATTTACTAACATTTCTTTGAGGGAAAGAAAGCATCTTTTTTTTTTTTTCTAAATTCCACAATTAAAAGATTTGACTGTCTCACTTGACACCCCGTGTTTGCTAAAATAGCAGTGAACTTCTGCAGTGAAATGCAAAATTGAAAACAGTTGGTGCTTGCTCCTGAACTCAGGAGCCGTTCCTGTGCTGTGTCAGAGCAGAACTGCCAGGGCGCAGGGGGATTTGGGGGAAGCTTTTCTGGGAAACATTTTGAGCAAACTAAAGAGAATCAAATGCATGCATTTTATTTAAAGAAAGAAGGAGGAAAAAAACCAAAACCAGAACAGAAAAAAAGCTGCTTTAGCTCTTGGGTGGAACTGAAGCATTGACTGTTAAAGAACAATTTGCATCTTCTTGACCCAAATTTCCATTTATTTTATTTATGGCAAAACAGGGCAAAAATAGACACATCAAACTGTAGGGAAAAATCAACCTAGTAAATTGTCCTGTTATCTTGCTTGTTACGTAAAATAACTGTTGCTACGGGGGGGATGTTGTGAAAGGAAACTGCTATTTGGATTTGTGCTGTGGGATTCCCCACAGGGGGTGTTTCTGAAGCAGCACCTGGTTAATTCTCCCTTGCCCCTTGCAGATAAAAGCGCCCATGGATACATAGAAGCCCATCCTTCGGTGAGTGTGAAAGGAACATTTTACTTTCAAAGCATTTAAGAATTGTGGAGCAAGCTGTGAGCTTTGCCTCTTGTGACAAGAGTGACAGCCTTGTAGCCTGGAAAAAAAAAAGTATATTTTAGTGTCTCTGCAGGAGCAGAAAAGGGATCACTGGCTGCTTTCTGATTTCCTGTTTAGGAACTTTTAAGATGAAAGCCTGGTTTTGCAGACAGAAGATTGCTTGCTGTTCTTAGCCATGGTGGAATATCTAATCACAACAATATGCAGTACTGTCTAATTAGCCCATTTTAATTTAGTTTTAACAACTTAGAATCCTTTTCTATTAAATTTTATGATTTATCCTGAGTACAGCTCGATATGTAATGGAATATAAATAAGGTTATAATTGATATGTAGCTCACTGGAACCATTGTAAGAAAGTTTTAAATAATCATCCCTTCTAATTAATACTGGATTGCCATAGCAATCCCAGAGATGTCGTCATGGCATTCACATTAATATTGACCAGATTTATTAGTGTTAATGTTGGTGCATTGAACAGCAAATGACTGAATGGGGATCTGGCCTTTATTTTCAAGTGTGTTAAGCAACTTAATTTTGTGTTTGTGATTACGCAGCTGGAGAGTGTGTGTGCAATGAAATGAAAATCATCTTTGAATATTCACACTTCAGATTTGGAACGGATGGCGCTTTCATTATCTTTTATAAAACACACTTTCAAAAGGAAGTTTGGGGTTCACCAGCACACAATAAACCTTCCCAAAAGCTTTTCAAGTGGTTCTGGACACACCGGCAGCTGCTGCGGTGTTCTGTTCTAGCAGACACAGACAGTGGGGAGCTACTCGAGATGTCAGCTTTCAAAAGTCACCCCCTCAGAGGATGCTGGTTGAACATTACAGTGCAGGGAAAAGAGCTCTCTGGCAGGATCGAGCAGTCATTGGAATTTAATTTCATTTTACTCCTTAATGGAAGTCTGGCATTAAATAATATGACATTGTATATGTTCTACCTGCACAGTGTAGTACTGTCAGACCAAGCATGGAGCCCAGTGGGAAAAATAGATATAAGAATCTGACATAACAGGAATGTAATTATTCCCTTTTTATTTTTCCCTTAATCATCTTCTATCCCCATGTAAGCAAGGTGCTAAGAAGGCATAGGAAGCCATACACTGATCTCATGGATGACAAAGTAACGTGCACCTTCCCATCAGGGCAACCCCCAGCTTGACAGAGTTGGCCCATAAACTGGTGTGTAGAATGTCTGACGTATCACTCCCTGCTTTGGCCAGACTAGCAGCCAGTTTCACCAGTTACCTTTAAAAGCTGGGTAACAGAACTGAGTCTCTCAGAAACTCCAGTACTCTGTGTGTGTATCTATATGACTGTGCTCAGCAAATTTGTGATGTGATATAACCCCTGCCTCCGAGTATCAGCTGGGACTGGCGGAGAGGTTCAACCCACCTAACTTTAAATATCTGCACTGCAGGCTTCAGTTTGCATGTAGACAGCAGAACAGCCAGGCTTCCCTTGCCTGCCTCCTGTTTGGAGACTACCTGAAGGTCAGCTGCACCCTGGCAGTGGCTTTTACTCGCTACTGCCTGTGAGCAGTGGGGATGCTGGTGACTGGCAGCCCCAGGCAGGTGGGCAGGATGCAGCCACTTCCAGCAAGACTATGAAGGAGGCTTTGCACTCTGAAGTCTGTTAATTAACCTAGCCAGTAGACACCTTTTAGCTTAATTAACTGTTGCTGTTTCTCTAGACACAATGCCGAAGAGTTCACCAGCAACTGCGTGCGATTTCCAGTGGTAGATTCAAGCGTTACGTTTTGTGGCATTAGACTTTGAGTAAGCGTGGAAATGATTTAGTTGGTTTTGGCAAAAATGAAGAAACACCAAGATGAATTAAGAAAACAATGCCGTAATTTGTGATCTTTAAATTGTCTTGTGCTGAGCGTAACTTAGAGCTGAGGACTGCAGGCATCTCTAGACTTGCTTCTGATGCCTAAGCAGACTAAAGTTGTGTGTAATTAGCAAACCTCCCAAGTGCCAAAATGGTGACTGTTGCTCATGTTCCCCTCTGTCCACAGAGCACAAAAACAGCATCGGAACCCCCGCTAGCTCCCTCTGTTTCTGAAGAAGAGGATGAAGATGAAGAAGAGGAGGAAGATGACAATGAACCTCCACCTGTTATCGCACCACGACCCGAACATACAAAATCGGTACGTCCCAGCTTTGGCGAGCACTGTATTTGGTGTAATTCAGAGCTGCATGTTTCTGATCAGATGACTTTTGCCCTTTGTGGACAAAGACTCTGAGGGCCAGAGTCCTATATAGTGCTACACCCAAGCCACTAACACCAGGAAAATATGTTTTGATTCTCCCATTTAGTCAGGAGTTTCCTGTGATTCTGACAGGGACTGTGAATTTATCTTGGTATCAGGTAAGAGGGAGCCTTGTGTCTTTTAAAAAGGGAGCAAGTTTGTCGAAGTATCTGTGTAAGTTTTCTGTCTTCAGTAGAGAGAGCTGTCATCAGAGGCAGGATACATGAGAGAAACTTTCCCCTGGAGGTACCTGTCCCTCTCCACAGAGTATGTAAGTCGCTAAATGAAGCTACACCCTTAACTGTGACATGACTGAGGTTTGGTGAGAGGAATCCTACGCAGCTATGCATTGTAAGGAGAAGGTAGATCTCCGAAATACTGGAAGGCAGTTCCTGATGGCTGCTCCCTAAAGCCTGAAATACTGATGAGAAGTCAGTTCAGTAGTTATGATCAGATGTCTGCTTCTCTTCAGATACTTACCAGCTGAAGTCATTTTGTTACCCATGAAAACACACAAGCATCAAGGACCATGGCTCTGGGGCCCTGGACAGATCTAGTTCTGTATCCTGGAAACATAGTAAATTAATTGTCTCATTCGCCTTTCATTTTTGCATGCTCACTTTGAGGAGCGGACAGCAAAACCAAACACTTTAAGAGCCCTGGCTGTGGCAGGCAGCGTCTTCCTAAGGGTTTGCATTCAAAATACAGTCTCGGGGACATCTCTACAAGCCACCTTTCTGACCCAAAATAATTTCCTTTCATAGATCTACACACGGTCTGTAATCGAACCTGCCGCTGCACCAGCACCAGCTAAAGAAGCCACCACTCCCCAGCCTGAAAACTCCAACACAAACACTTTGTACAGAAACACAGACCGGCAGCGAAAAAAATCCAAGATGACGGATGAGGAGATCCTAGAGAAGCTGAGTACGTATCCTGTGTTTCTTGTCTGGTGAAGCAACGTACGTGTGCATGGCTCAGGGTTACCCAGACCAACTGTTCATCCCCAGTTTAGCATAACAGAGTCACGACTCCCTCCACAAACTGTCACTGTGCTGAGAGGAAGTGAGAGAGCACTCTGGGTATTCCTTCTGCCTCTGAGGGCAGCTGTGAGGGGGCTGGATTTGCCTGACCTTCCTTCTACGCTAAAGGCAAAAGCAGAGATTGTTTCTGGTTGAGCAGAAGGCTGTGACCTAGTGAACTCCTGTGTGCTAAGGGCCAAATTGAACAGAATATTTGGGTTCTTAAATTCTCTTTAGACTCTTGACTTCTCACCAGTCATCGGAGCCAAAATACTTTGCAGAAATCTTGTTTGTTGTTTGGTTTGGTTGGTTCTGCTTGTTTGTTTTTGTTCTTTTTAACCACTAGACATCTGCAACACTGAGCTGATTCCTTCAGCCTCAAGGAGCTCGTCTGCCCCAGATATTCTACCGCTATTGGTTTTATGATTGTTGTTACTTCTACTGATATATCGGAGTTTGTTTATGTAAGAATTCTACCTGAGAGAGAACTCCTTTGAAAGAACATCATTTTATGCCATGGACAGAGAGGAAGAGGTGTTTCCAGGGTGCCCACAATTCTTACAGCAATCCTCATTTTGTGTCTTAGATTTCTGCTTACAAAGATTTATCAGACACACATCTATGTGGCGTGATCAGGTAAAACTGCACTGCAGGTGTTTCTCAGGAGCCAGCCTCCAGCACATCCACAGTATATTCCTCAGATACGTGGCACTTTGTCACAGCTAATTCCCAGCCAGTTAATGCTATTAGACTCCGAACCGTTGCCCCCAAACTCCCGTGCAGATCATGCTCTAGGAAAACAGATCAAGCCTTTCGTGATTGTGCAGTGCAACCAATTTAATCTGCTTCTTGCACGTAATAGCTGCCAGTGCTGCGTGCTCACAGAATAAATCGTTGGCTTTGTAACATAGCCCGGTTTACTCTGTGTCTACCATTAACTGTTTGGACAAAAAGTGGATTGATCTACACCTCCTTGGTTTTGATGTCAAAGACAGTAATGTTCTGTCTTTAATGGGGGCAACTGCTTGTGAGGGGCCGCTGTCTGGCTGTGGCTTCCCTGTGGTTGTCAGTGCTCCTTCTTGGGCTGTATGAACCTTTTTGTCGTACCTGCCCTGCCACTGATGACTGGTGTGACTGCAGAGGCTGAAGCCTTCCTTAGCTGTGAGATTTCAGCTGTGTAGAGTTTTCTGCACCCTTAGCAGGTTGACAGGACTATAAAGAGCAGAATCTCAGGGCCATTAGGGAGCATCCAAGGGCTTGGCTCAATGGCTTTACCTCTGGGCACAATGAAATAAATTCCGGAGCGGCCCATTACCTGCAGGTATGTCAGGTTATAGAGGGAGGAATTACAGCTGCTTCAGCTGAGGCTAAATGGGGCAGGCTTCCACCAGGAGACCTGCAGGTGCTCTGCACACACGAACATAAGTGTGCGTGTTGTCTATTCAAGCTTCTGCATGCGGGCTGTAGCTTTGAAATGCTACATGCTTTTGTGCTCTTTCCTTCCAAAGGATTTGATACCAAGTGAGCGAGGTCTGAAGGTCTGCCTTGGGCAAATTGTGATGTGGACAATGAAAATTGTTTTGTGCTTTCATGAAGCTACCTGAAAATGGGAGTGATGTTTTTTTGTTATGGTCCTGAGCTCATTATATTTAAACGTGTGGTGGTTGTTATTTTCTGTTTTGTTTGATTTAACTCTTATGACTTCTCCGTCTTGCCTACTTACTCCACAGTTCATTTGCTGCTACTTTTAGGAAGATGTCCCCTACCCTCTTTTATCTTAAATTGCTTTCATAATTCTTTTCTGCTTGAAATAACTCAATTTTTTTTTTGAGCCACTTTCGTTGCAAGTTTTATGAGGGAGTACAGCCTGTAATATTGAGATAAGATCAAACAAAATTCTGTCTGTAATGAAATCATGAATATGTTCCACTGTAATTATAAGACAGAAGTGGCCCAATTCTGCTCTCTTATCCACTTAATTTAGGAGCTGATAAAGGGAAGTGCTTAAAGACATCAAAATAGCTGATATATTTATCTTTTGTCCAGAGTAGGGAGTGCTGCTCTGAACTGGAGCCGGTATCTGTCACTTTGTTGATTTTAGTACTGTCACAATTGATGTGCATTGGCTTAAGCACAGGAAACCAGACACAAACAACTGACTTCTGAGAGCAGCTACTCCAGTTTTGAGGAAGAACTCCAGAAATCTCAACTAGGGAATCAGGAGCAAATTTGGAAAATTCTTTTTCAAAATATTTGTTCCGTAGTCATCGTCTTTATTCTCTTCTGACATAAACTTCTGTACTTCTGATGTCTGTTCTGCTAGGTACACAGTTCTGTTAACTGGCTGAAAATAGCACCCAGACAGACACCGACCACACGGTGTTTTTCCTGTGTCCAGCCCAGGATCACAGCAAGGTTTGGTTTATTACTGCAGAGTCTCATGGGGATCCCTGTCTTGGGGATGCTCACATCTCACGTCCCTTATTCCAGGCAGCTAACCACAGAATTACAGAATCATTTTGCTTAGAAGAGACTATTAAGATCAAGTCCAACTGTTAATCCAGCACTGCCAGGGCACCACTGACCCATGTCCTTCAGCACCACATCTCCACGGCTTTGAAACCCCTCCAGGGGTCATGGGGACTCCACCACTGCCCTGGGCAGCCTGGGCAGGTCTGGACAACCCTAAAGGGGAAGAAATTGTTCCTCAGCTCCAACCTA
>JAAGNO010014438.1:0-22105 GCA_033439905.1 Ceryle rudis | reverse complement strand
GCCGCCTGGGCAGGTCTGGACAACCCGACAGGGGAAGAAATTGTTCCTCAGCTCCAACCTAAACCTAACCTTCCCTGGCACAACCTGAGGCCATTTCCTGTTGTCTTGTCATTTGTTCCTTGGGAGAAGGGACTGGCACCCCCCTGGCTCCAGCCTCCTGTCAGGGAGTTGTTGCAAGTGAGAAGGTCTTCCCCGAGCCTCCTTTTCTCCAGGCTGAACAACCACGGGTCTCTCAGACACTTCTCGCCAGACTTGTGCTGTCGACCCTTCCCCAGATTCCCAGCTTCATTGCCCTTCCCTGGACATGCTTCAGCTCCTTAATACCCTTCTCTGAGTGCGGGGCTCAAAACTGAACCCAGTGAGATGAAACTAGCAAAAAAAAAAAAAACAAACCAGGTCCTGAAAGCATTCTGTCCTTGGCTTGGGCTCCAGAGAACCTGGTTACTCTAACTCTTGCAGGCTGGCACAGCAAGGCAGGACCACTTCAAGCTACTTGAGAGTGTGTCGGTATCCCCAGCCAGAAGCAGGCAGGTGCTCACACCGCTGTCAGCAGCGGGCACTGGCCGCTGTTTCTGGATTGCTGGGTGAGGGGAGTGAGTACCATGGGGTGAGGGAAACTCTCCTCCTGTGGCTCCTGTTAGCCATGCTGCCAAGGGCAGCAAAACCGTTGTAGCAGGGAGCACACCAGATGGTGTTGATGCTCCATCTTCTTGCCGTGCTGGCAGGCAGGATTGCTGGCAAGGCATCCAGTCGGATGCCCATTTGGATGCTTAAGCCCTTTACTCTGGAGAAATGGCCTGGACGGGGCAGAGAATTGTTTGTTACCACTTAACAGTGAATGGCACATCATGTGGTCTTCTTTTGGATGCACAGGTGAACAAGTAAATATGTGTGGGTGGTTGTGATGCAGGAGTATTGCCAGATCAGGTGAAGAAAAAACATTGTGGAATGTTGCAAGTCTTTCCTCTCCACTAATCTTAAAAGTATTTCAGTGGTGTACATTCCAAGTTAAATCTTTAGAAATCATTTCCATTGAGCCATCACCTTAGGCTTCATGGTTTGTATTTTATCTAGGAAACTACGTGACTAGAAAAAAACATTATTTTTTAAATTATGCCTTCAGATTTGTTTGTCAGATTTTGGCTCTTTCATCTGAGACAAACACGGTGTCCTAATCGCTGCTTGCTTTCCTTCCCATTCAGTCTGGCTCCCCCTCCGAGTGGGCACGAAGCCTTCAAGCAGAGCAGGCTTTCAGTTTAGCTTTCAGTGGCTCCACAGCGAGCCCCACAACAGCTGATGGCCCCGACTGTCCCACACCCTGTGACAGCCGGGCTGGCCCTGCCTTTTCGTTGCTGCAGCACCGAGCTGCCGGGAGGCGGCAGCATCCCATCTGGCCTTGGCTTCTGAATCCCATCACCTGGGCCCATGACATGAGCTGAGCGGCCTCTCGTGTGTGCGGCTGTCGATGTAATGCTGGCCCTGAGGAGGTTTGCTGCTCCTGCCGGCTTCTGTGGCGGGCCTCGTTTGTGCAGATCAGCACATTTGTGGGGTGGAGAGTGCGAGCGAAATGCTGGTTGTTGATCCGAGTCAGGTTGAAGACAAGCAGTGTGGTTCTTAAAATGGCCCAAACAGGGTCTTCTCAGGAACTTAGTCTGGTAAGAAACTATGAGGGTCATAGTTCTTAAAGCCCCATAATGATTGCTTGAGATGCTGTTCTTTAAAAACATAAAGGTATTCTTTTGGCAAAGTGCTGAAAGGTTAAGAATATCCCCTCCTGGAAACACTTTGCAATATTCTTCCTGTTCCAAAAGTACCAACTGTTCATACAGATTGATTCTGGAAACCAAGGTGCATTTTATCCTTGGAAGTGTTAAACCTTCTGTTGAATCACGGAGAGTTTTTACTCCTAAGAAGAAAAAAGCTCTGTTGTTCCACCTCTCATTAGTGTTTACAGACAAGAAACGCTTGTCACTGGTACTTGTTCTTTTCTGATATCTGTCTCCTGTGAATGTTTCTCCACGTTCTTAGTGTCCTGTCAAGGTAACTCTCGGTAAGAGTGTGGAAAATTGGTCTTTGTGGAGGCCAACTGTGCTGCAGAGCTGCCTGTGTTGTTACCCCACTGGCTACAAAGAGCTCACAACCCCAGACAGTGGGGCTGCATTTCTCATCTGCTTGGAAGGTGGTATTTCCATTTTTAAGTGAGCATCTCTAATTTTGTTTCTTTCAGGGAGCATTGTGAGCGTGGGAGATCCTAAGAAGAAATACACTCGATTTGAAAAAATTGGCCAAGGGTAAGTCCAATCACAGTGACTTACACAAGTGTGTAAGGAGCCAAGTGTTTTGCTGGTGTAATATCAAGCGTGAAGTCAGGCAAGTTGCAGACATGTTCAGACCCTGGGTTTAGATTGTTCTGTCTCAGTACTGATCAGAATTTTATAACTGTGGTCCGAAGGCCTTGTCAAAGGCAACTTGATGCTGGCAGTGTCTTGTCTGCAGCAAGGAATAGGACCTAGAGGATCTACTGTCCCTCAAGTGTGTAGCACTTGTTTGCATATTAGGAGAAATCATTTTTGTATGTCTCATCATCTGGCCATGCTAAGGAAAAGAGAAAAAACTTTATCGCCTAAAAGAGCAGCTTACCTCATGATAGTTGTCAGGTAAATCACAGTTCTCAATAACATTTCTTTCAGATATTTTGCTTTAAGAACTACTCAGTGATCAGGATTATAACCACATAGTTTAGCAAGTGACACCAGGAGTTTACTGAAGATAATCGGCCAAGCTATTCCCTTTTGAAACCCAGGCTTTCCTTACTGTAAATAAGATTGATTTGAAATATTTCCTATCTGAGGAGGGAGGCAAAAACAAAAGAAATTACATCAAAATTAGGTGTCTGACACATTTTAAACACGGGCAGGCTCCCTGCTTGGTCAGAGTTTCCTTGGCTGTGTTGTCATTGCTGAAGGGCCAGTGCCATTTGTGTAACACCAGGATCGCACTGCTCTTAGCATCTGACAGAAGCTCTTTACTGACATCAGGAGATATTTTCCTGCCTTAACCATTTGTGAGGTTTGAACTCAGGGTAGCATGCTGGGGACCTAGACCTGGTAGATACTGCAGAAAGCCAGACACACTTGTGCTCTTTCTCTGGCAGACTTTACCGTGGATGAACCTTGGTTGGGAGGGCACTTGTTCCTGCTGCATTCATTGTACCAAAGCCCTTCTCAGATTCCAGCCTGCTTTCTACCAGAAGCTTTGGTTCTTATTGTCATTTGTAAAATGTCAGTGGACACTTAGAGCTGTGCCAGTCTCTCAAGAGATGTCAGCTGAAGAAGTGCGAGTCAGAATAAATATGCATGTGAAGCAGGTTATTGCTGTCACTGTGAGAATGTGACCATCGCTCTCACAACCCTGGATTTTGACAGTCTGAGGAGTGAGCTGTACAAAGGTGCCTCAAGAGTGGAAAGCCAAGTGGCCAATATCTGGCCTAAAAGAGTTTCTAAATTGATTTCCTCCAGCTTTTAGCACAGCCTGAAGATTGCACGCCCTCCTGACAGAGGAGCGAGTGTGCTGGATTAACCAGCTCATGGCTGTAAAGCTGCAGCTCAATTTACACTGGGGGGAAGACTCTAAAGAAAGAAATCCTCATAGAGGTGCTCACACAGAATGGTACCAGGAGGAGCTGAACTGCTGTCTGCCGCGGGGCTGGGCTGAGATGCACGGCCTCGGGTCATGCTGATGTTCTTAGCTGATGCAGGTGCCAGTTCCTGAGCTGCCCACCTTTGCAGTGGGTTGGGTACAGTTATGCCAAAGGCACTAGTAGTGTTGAAAACGAGGAGTAGTTTTAGTAGCTGCTCATGAGAGCAGAGCAAGGCCGCAAGAGATGCTGTTGCTCCGAGAACTGCAGGTGGAGAGCAACTTCTTAAATAAGGTAAAGCAACTTGACTGACACAGAAAACTTCGTGGCTTCACGCAGCTGCTACGTTAATAAAGAGTGTGATGGTTTTACAGCCACTTTGTAGTGAATGGTGCTGAAGTACAGGTTAGCTCTGGCTGGTCACCTCTCTCCAGCTGATGACTGAAAAAAGCTGCTGACACTGGAAGAAACTTGGTTAACTAGCGCTGTGTTTGCTCAAGCAGCATTGGCTCTTGCTAGAGAGACAGATTGGTTCGGAGCCATGAGCAGCCCGGCCTTAGGGTGGTTTTTTTTAACATGTACTGCACTGCATCACAGTGCCAGAGATGGAACTGTGGGCCCTGGTGCTTGCCTAACAACATTAAAACCAAGATACTGCAGAACCGTTTAAAAATTAGATACAGATCAGAAATTATAGTTGCTTAGAAATAAAAGTTCATAATGCAGAATGGCGGAGCCCTTGCAATTAATTCACAGCTTTACTTAAATTACTCACCTTTATCTGAACTCCTCACAGATGGCCGGGAGCATACAAAAAGCATCCTAATTTAAATAGCTGTTTTTAAATAAACCCTGACAGGACTTTGCTGAGGAGGTACAGCACAGTATTAGCTAGTCTGAATAAATGGTGTTGGCTTTTCATGAAAACAAATTGGATTAATCTCGACAATTAGTCATAGGAAAATGCATTTGCATTTATATTAAAAGAATACGCAGTGTGCCCAATGAGAACATTGTTCTCAACACAGACATACAGTCTCTGGTGCCTGTTGAATTAAAATGCTTCAGAAACATTTCAGCCTGCAGGTAACAAACAAACCAAGGGATCGGGTAAAAATGAGCAAAATGATTTTGGCATTTTCAGTCAGGGGGACACTTGCTGGATGAGTGTTCCCACTCCTCAGAATTCCCACCCTTGCCTCACTGGCCATGCAAACGTGAGCTTCTTAAATGCTGGCAGTGTAAACCTGTGCTTTAGCTCAGAAGGAAGCCCCATTACTGTTCACCAGCCTGAAGGTGCTTTTAAACCCAAAGGGATTTCCTCTGATCCTGCCTTTCGGGCCCTTCACACCATTACAGGGGATAGAACCTCTTCTAACAAGAGGCAAATGGCAAACAAAACCCCCCACTGCCTAGTCTGCAGGTGAGCACCCATTTATTTCTGGTGGCTTCTACAACGCAACCTGTACGTGCCACAGAAGCAAACTGTAGACACCATGAAGAGTCCTTCATGTGTCTGGTGGACCTAACAGAAGCAGCTGCTGATGGCTCTTGACAGGCAGTGAAGCTGCGTTAAGGATCCTGTGTTTTGAGCAGTTCTCCATTTATGTCTGGAACAATATGTGCTTTAACCTGCTCTGGCTGTGACCTCTCAGGGTGGCTGGAAGAGTTTCCTTGCATGCCAAAGAAAGCTGTGTCTAGAACCTTTCCTCAGATGGCTGTCACATGTAGTCAGGGTTCTCAGAATGACTGCATCATGTTGCCTGAGTTTTGAATCGAAGTAGGTTCAAATAAGAGGTCTGAGAAGGTACGACTAGACTGTGTGCTAGATTCCCAAGGGGGGGGGGAACCAACAAAACCCCAACAATGCAAACTGGAGAAAATGGAAAAAGAATGAAATATATTATTTTCCAGTCTTTGCAGACTTCCCCTCCTTAAGTTTGACTAACATAGGTTAGTATGTACATTTGAGGCTTGCATCTGCCCTTTTCTTCACGTTGGACTTAAATTTTACCTTGGACACCCTGCATGGCAGAGAGCTGGTAGCTGCTGCACTGTGTGCTGCTGGCTGAAGCAGTGAGTGAGCAAAGGTGTCTTACAAACACTACAGGCAGTGCACATCTCCTACCTGGGCTTGCTTTCACTCGTAGGGTCTAAACCTCTTCTTATTTCTTCACTGCTGTTTTGTTTCTAGGGCGTCAGGAACAGTTTATACAGCAATCGACATCGCCACAGGACAAGAGGTAAGTGTCAACAGTCCCAGCAGGTTCTGCAGGTATTCAGGTGCTTTCCCCTTGGTTGCGAGCTGTGGGATGGGGCTTTCAGGTCACCAGTAGAGCTTTACTGCAAAGGCTGTCCCTCTGAAGCACAGGCTAGTGTCAGCTGGCAAAATACATCATCTGCGTCTTCAGCTTTTCAGGGGAAGCTCTTTAAGGGCAACGTGCTTCTGTGTGCCCCAGTTACCGAACACTTACTGTGGCCATCCACTTCCAGCAACCATTACTCTCAGGTGTTGATTAGTGCCTGAGAAGGTGCCTGTGAATTCCTGGGGGGAGCTCCTGGTCCCCCTGGAATCATTAAGAGCCTTGGTGCTCTCTTTGCTTGGGCTGGTGCTTCACCAGCTTTTAAGGCCAGTTGTAAAAGAATTTTTTTTTTAACTTATCCATCTTCAGAGCAGGTTGGTGCTCTCCACAGCATGGTTGGTCCCAGCCTGATACCATTATCCCTGCATGGCGATCTTAATGGAGAGAAATCTGTAAAGAAGCCCCAGCTACCTTTTGGGGCCTGCTAAAAATGGCAACATTTTTATTGCCAGTGGAAATGTGTTGGTTTAGAAATTATTATATCTCTGTTCCCCAGTGTGTGTGAAGTTGTGCTGACACATGTGCATATGTCTTGGTCTACATATGCAATTGAACTCTGTATATTTACAGCATAAAATCTGCCTGTGGGAGTGGCCATAGGTGGGTTAGCAATGCAAACTGTAAAATCTAAAGACATGTCATAATGAGAAGCCTTGAGAGAAACCTGGGGGTGTCACAGATTCCCCTGTTACTGTGAGGAATAAAAGCTTCATTCCTTCACTTAATTTCAGACAGACTTTGCCCTTCTTAACAGACAGAAAGAATGCAAGGAGGGAAGTGGCATCTTTCAGAGAAGGACACCCTAGCTCTGGCTTAATTATTAATTACATATTAATCTATCAACTAACTAATGGAAGCTGCCATTATTCAGTCCCTATTTATCTTAATGGCAGGTTCAGGCAGTAATATTTTTCAGCTTTTTTTCCATCATGTTTCATCTTCAAAGCATAATGCAAGACATAATTAAGGAGAGCTCATGTTTAGGATGCAGTTTTGTGGTTTAGTCATACTGGAGGTGGTTGACACACTCTCAGAGGAGAAGACCTACATCAAGAGCAAAGATGTCTTCAAAATAATACAGTTGTGTTTAGGTCCAGTGTCAGTGACAGCCTGTTACAGCCCATGAACTGGTCATGGGGAACTGGGAGCCAGGGGAGTGAGAAACAAATCTTGAAGGACAGCAGTGTTAACTCTGACAGTACCTGTAGTGGCTGATTTAAAACAGCATCTTCACATTCATTTCCTTTACCGAACCAGAATTTTTGATTATATACAAAATGCGCCAGTCAGTCTGGCTAGAAAACCAGGAAGGAGAGCAGAGGGGTGGTCTCTCTTGGGCCACATCAAGAGCAGGACAAGGCAGAGGGGCAGGCTGAAGGCTGACCACATTGCCTACAGTGGGAACAGGAACAGACTTTAAATAGCCACAGGCCACATCTGCCCCCCAGAAGGTGCATGTCAGGTAGGAGGGTTCTTCTGGGCAGAGCTGAGCTGGATGGCAGGGAGGAAAGCTGTGCTGAGCCCAGAGGAATGGGGCAGACAGAAGCAGGCTCAGAAAGGAGGCCAGGACAAAAAAGCTCAAGTGGAGACTGTGGCTGCCTGGGAGAAGATGGGACGGGGCAGAGAAACCAGGATGAGGCAGAGGCAGGATGGCTGCCATGGCTCTGAGCAAAAGTGATCATATTGGTAATAGACAAGGTTCTGTCTTGGAGAATCCCCTTGCTCTTTGGGGCTACAGCTTAAGATTTCTGATTTATCATTTCTGGCTGTCAGCAAATACACATCTGATTTTTACAGATAGTTTCTCATGCACCTGCAGCGCTGCACTTTATAACTGCTCTTAGACCAAGGTCTGCAAGGGATCTAAAAGCCCAAAGCCCTGCTTACAACCCTGGGTGTATCCGTCAAATACCATAGAATGGATCGGGTTTCTAAACCCAGAAAAGAATTACAAATTTAAACTGTGTTAAAGAATGTTGTTCAGAGTTGCAAAATCAAAATTCAAGAAGTTAGGAAGTGGTAGGGTTGTAATTTTTTTGCAGAACCTTAATAATCTTTTTAATACATCATTTAATGCATAACGTACGTATGTGTTTTCTTTCAGTTAGGCACTCAGATCAAGAATAACAGCACTTACTGACATAGCAATCAAAATTCATGTAATTGCTGAAGTATTACCAGCTGATTTTATATATTTTTTTCACACTAACAAAATCACTTCCTGCCTTGAAACGTGTGAATAATAGTGGTGATAAAGTAAGGCCATTTGGTATGTAGGTCCAGAGAGAGTTGTTAGAGATTTGTGGTTGATAGTTTAAAGACCATTTCTACCCATTTTACAAGGCAAAATGCATATGGATGTGTGTCCTGTAACTGGCATCCAAGGCAGCAGGGAAACGGGGCATTGTAATGGAAATTACTGATCTTTTGGATCTGATAAGAAGACAGTTTGGCGCAGCTCTGCAACGTCATTCCAAAAACATTCACCCCATGTTCATTCTGATCTCATGCAACAGGCTACTCGAGGTAATGGTTTTCGATGTCATTTCAGGTGGCCATAAAGCAAATGAATCTCCAACAACAACCCAAAAAGGAACTAATTATTAATGAAATCCTGGTCATGAGGGAAAATAAGAACCCCAATATTGTTAACTATTTAGACAGGTAAGTAGTTCTGGTGTTGTCACATGAATGTTTATTTACATACTCCAAGGTAAAGATTTAAAAAAAAAATTGGTCACTGGCAGAAAATTGACCTCTTTATTATTTATCTACTCATACAGTGTATGAGAGGAGATTGTGTTTTGTCTGCATTCATCTTTTTTGGCATATATAGTTTGAAGAGTGTTTTCAAAAAGCTGGATCAGCCTTATCTTACTAAAACAACAGCCTGTAAATTCCCTACCTCCATGTTAATTTGTTGTGGGGTTTTTTTTAAAGCTGATCTTATTTTCTGTGTCGTATGATAAGTGCTGATAAATCATCATGAAAATTCTTTCCCTTGGGCTCTTCCCACTATTTTCCATTGCTGTGGATGCCAGGAAGACTAGGTTCTTGTTTCCAGAAACACATATCTTGCCAGTTTTGTTAAATTGTTTTTCCTGTTTCTGAATATATTTTATGTAAGGTTTTCCAAACTGTTGACCAATATCTGTCCTCAGTGGTACACGCCCTCCTACCTTGGACAACTGTGAAAGTTGTGTTGTCTTGTTCTTGGAGTTAATCATGGAATTTATGTGTTAAGATGATGAGCCAGATGTAATATGAACTGGTTCGAGAATTATCTTTCATTATTAAACTGCATTTTTCACTTGCTTGCCATCTAAAGTCATCTAATTTTTCACTTATGTGCCTTCCTCATTAAGACTACACAGAGTGCAAGCACTCTGTAGCCTAGAAGGAATGGCTCTTCATTTTATTCTCTTCATTTGAAGAGACCTGGAAACAAAACTCAACTGTAGTCTTTTCCATGAGGTGACTTAGCTGTGCACATTCATCTTAATGCCTTTGTTTTCCTCTTTCAGCTACCTAGTCGGTGATGAGCTCTGGGTGGTTATGGAATACTTGGCTGGAGGCTCTTTAACCGACGTCGTCACAGAGACGTGTATGGATGAGGGACAGATAGCGGCTGTCTGTCGGGAGGTAAGGGACCCCACGTGTGCTTCTCTACTGGACGCAAGAACATGAGCAATTTCATCTTCAAAGCCTTGTTTCTGTGTTGCTTTTACAATACGGAGAAAAAAGAGTATCTTAAGTGAACTGTTCTCAGTATCACTGCGCTTATTATACTCTTGTTATTCTGCCTTAATTTTTTTTTTTCCCTTCAGTTTTACTATTCTCAACTTTGTCTCTTTAAACACTTGCCTGGAGCATGTCTGTGCTGCATTCCTTTCCTGTAAAAGCAAACATGCCGGTGGCAGAATTTTAAAATAACAGCAAAGAAAAATAGAGACTCATTTATCACAGTCCTCAGCTTAAAAGGACACCATTCCACCCAAAGCGGGGCTTGCTTCTGAAAAATGACTAACGTGTTATTTCCAAATCTGCTGTAGAGCCTAACAATAAAATCTTTGTCGTGCAGCCTCCCACCTGAAAGTGATCCACTTCATACCAAAAGAAGGGACTTTTTCTTTTTTGGCAAACAGTAGTTTGTCATCTGGATGGAGACAGCACGGTCACTGCAGTCACTCTGCCAGTGCTTCCAGGGGATAGCCCGTAACAATTGATGTTTCTCTTTCAAAAGCTAATATGCCTTCATTTAGAAAGTTATCACTCTAATAGTGCTGGAGCAGCAAGCTATTCCTATCGACAGCACGGTGTTCTGGCATTACTCACAATACATCTAGAAATTAAATCTTTTGAGAGCCATTTCCTTTCTTGTGTGATGAAATCAGGTCATTAATTTTTACCCTCGTGGGGTTTTTTTATCTGTCAGTGCCTGCAAGCCCTGGATTTCCTTCATTCAAACCAAGTGATTCACAGAGACATCAAAAGCGACAATATTCTTCTCGGAATGGACGGATCTGTCAAACTGAGTAGGTATTCTTGGTCAGGCGCAGTCTTCTCAGGATGTGGTGTGGGGTTCGCTGCCAGTTACCCTGAAGTGATGCGTGTGGTATTGCACTGGCCACCACTGTGAGCTGAGAACACAGAGAGGTAGAGAAAGGGAAACGGTATGGGGAGAGGCTTTGCTTTGGGTACATCCCTTCCAGAGAGAGGCAGTTACTATCTAAAGCTCCAAGTGATTAAAAGCCACTGCATGAAACTTGAGGGTGTTTTTAAGTGGCCAATTCACTATTTCCTTGGCTACATCACTCAGTAACCAGAGCGTGGCCACTTTTCCAGGCAGATTCAACAATGCATTCTCAGGCATACAGTGGGGATTTCTTCTGCTCGGTTTCATAATTCAAGTTGGCTTTAATAATACTTGTTTTTTTCCCTCAGCTGATTTTGGCTTCTGTGCTCAGATCACCCCTGAGCAGAGTAAGCGGAGCACAATGGTTGGGACTCCTTACTGGATGGCACCAGAAGTGGTGACAAGAAAAGCTTACGGCCCCAAAGTGGACATCTGGTCACTTGGGATAATGGCAATAGAAATGGTGGAAGGAGAACCTCCTTACCTTAATGAAAATCCTCTCAGGGTAAGGTGCAAATACATTCAGATACCACTATCTTTCTAATCTGTCCCATGTTTTGTCTCCCATGAGACTGGAGCACATCAACATGGACTGTAGCTTTGGTTAGGTCAATGGGAGAACCTCAAAAGAGAAGTGATGTGTGGCCAGTTCAGAAATGTGCCATGCTTGAAATTTCTCCTGTAGTTTTTGAACTCTGAGCTGTATCTCTGAATGACAAGAATTTTTCTGCAGCAAGTTTCTCCAGTTGAGGAATTTTTATGGAAAGTGTTTCAATGGTATCTGTGGGCAGAGAAGTCTTTTCAGACTCAGATCAGTGCCTGTTGCTTAAGTGAGCCTTTCAGGAAGTGCCACTGGTTATAGTAATGCCAGATTATTTATTCACAAATTCATTTGGCTTCAAAGTGGAAGAGGGTGGATTTAGATTAGGAATTAGGAAGAAGTTCTTCACTGTGAGGGTGGTGAGACACTGGCACAGGCTGCCCAGAGAAGCTGTGGATGCTCCATCCTGGAAGTGTCCCAGGCCAGATTGGATGGGGCTTTGAGCAACCTGCTCTAGTGGGAGGTGTCCCTGCCCATGGCAGGGGGCGTTGGAAGGAGATGATCTTTTAAGTTCCCTTCCAACGCAAGCCAGTCTATGATGCTGTGATTTCCAGAAGTATGTTTTAGCACAGATACTTGTAGTAAACTAACACAGTCGTAGTGTTTTGAAGTTTTCAGTTTTAACCTGATTCCTTCAAATGAAATGACCAGTTGTTACAACAAATGAGCATGTAATAGTGGAGGAATGTGTACCAAGACAAAACCTCATCGCTGATAGCTCAGAGTTACTTGCTGCACAGTTAATTCCTGATAGGAAACAGGAATTTATGAGGAAATTAATTTTGTCTTATGTGTATACAAACAAAATTTTTGTTAAAGCAGGAATTAAATCAGAGCGTGACCTTTAGGTTTTCTCACAGCAGGGAGGCTGTGCTCTCCTTGGTCTATGGCACCCAGACCTCCAGCGTTGATCGGGGCTTTTCAAGAAGCCTCAGGTCAGCTGTTAGATAACCGGGTTTCTTCTCTCTGACCAAATTCACATTCAGCTGTTCCTGCCTTTAGCCAGATTGGGATACCCTTTTTCTCCACACACGCCACCTCTCCTGCTGGAGTTAAGATCAACTTGAACACTTAGAGCTTCAAGTCACCTTCAGGTGTCAAAGTAAAATTGCAGTAGGTTAAAATCAAGCATCTGAAATTGATACCATTTGTATTAGCTTCCTGGACTCTTCTGCAGAGCCCGTTGTCCCTGAGCTAGGAACAGGGAACAGCTTGTGATGGACCGCCTGAAGTTCCCCAGTTATCAGCTCATTTTATTGAGGTTTATCAACCCCAGTAGGGACAGGATCCATCTGCTGTTGTATGTGGAATCAGAGCCTTCAGGGAGAGGTCTTGGCTGCATCCAAACCAGAGAGCTTATGAGCAAAACCTGTTTTTAACATGAAGTTTCTTAGCTGATGGCAGACAGTAGTTGTTTGGTTGAATTGTCACATTTAGACCACATGTAGGGAATTCTGCAAAGCCTGGGAACAGAAGGATGCTCCTTAGTTTTTATGAATAATTGTTTTAATAATGGAAGACACACAGGAGTTTCAGTTAGTGACATTAAATGCATAATTGTATTATAAAGGCACTGAAGGATCATAAATCCCAGAGTTAACAGCAGTCTAAATGTAGACGAATTGTTGTTTTCCACATATCCCATGTTGCCCTGGTTCTTTCCAGCCTATGCAGAACTCACAGGAACCATTTTCCAGCTGTGAGTGTCCTGGATGTTTCTGTGGTGGTATTAGTTTTCTCACTGTGATTTCTTTCCATCAGGCATATATCTAGGGCCTGAGGGACAAACATTGGTGTGATAAATACCTTTGGAAATGCAGGTTGGACCTCCCCAGGTTCAATTTCAGAACAAACAAACAAGCAAAAACCAAAACAACAAAAAACCCAAATGAAGTGTTTCTGTTTGCTTTTTCATTTCTTAACCACAGCACATCAGTTTTCCTCAACACTGCAGCATATTTTCCAAATGCTGTGGATCTTCTACAGTTTCAGGCTTCTACATCATGTGTATATTGTTCTGTCGTCTGTCTGGGTGGCCTGGCTAACTTTAGGATATCGTTTTCACAGACTGCAGCTATAATTGTGTGCTGACTCCTTTCATGTTTCTTGGTACGTTAAACAAATTAAGGAGCTTATTGCCCCTTTGCCACTACTGCAAGCACAAGGTGTCTTTCTTTCCTCTGTACTTGTTTTCCTTTGCCATCTCTGTCATAGTAAAGCAAAACATACGTGTTAAGAAAGTACTTCAGCTTCCCATAGACCTTTCTCTGTTGTGGTGGAAATACATAAAAAGGTGCAGTACACAGCTGAAGATGGCTCTCCCTCGTGTTCTTCATCTTCTGTAAAGAAACAAGCAACTAAAAGAGCTCCATTTGTCCTGACACTTCTGTTTCACAGTCAGGTGAATGTAGCTGGATAAAATGTCCCAGCCTGACATCAGTGCTGTATTCCTTTACCGGAGGAGAAGTGACATCCCTCGAGTAGCACAGTGTAAATACAGTGAGGACAGGCACTCCAGCTCACTGCTGGGTCCGGTGGCTGAGGTCTGCTGCAGATGGACAGCATAAGACTGATTTTATGATACTTATGTTGAGGGAAAGTAGAGAAGCTTCCTTTTATTGTTTTTACTCCAGGATAATTCATTTGCCTTTTTAGGCTTGGAAATTTTCCTCTGTATTTAAGAGGATAATAACAAAGTCAGTTTGGTCATGGTCTGTTTAAATGCCAGTAGCACCGAGCTGTTATTATCATGGCAGATGTTTCTATGGAAGACTTCTGGGCCTATTTCTATTATTATTACTGTACATTTTAGACCTATGCTGCAAGTTTAACTCTGAATAGTTCAAAAATGTTTGTCTTATGTTTCTAAATAACATCTTCCAAAGGCAGAATGAGCTCATCTCTCTGGCTTCTCTGCATGTGAGACCTTGGTTACAAGTGAACCACATTGGATAATGCTCTCCCTATGTTTTGCAAAATTACGTTATAATTCCTTGGCCTGAGGAATATCAGGAAGATTTGCTAAGCTAAATGAATGCTGTCAGCTGCATGGAAGTGAGCATCCTTGGCTTTGCTTAAGAAAGTTAGGCTTAGCTTAGGCTAGATGCTGTTGAGGAGGAGAAAGGCCTCTCCAAACACACGACAATTCCAGCCTGTGTGCACAGAATAACACTGCGTTCAGAGGAGCAGCTTTATGCAGTTTATGCACGTCATGGAAGGGAATTCACAGAGGACTCGACCCTTAACACAGACAAATACTCTCCCAATTCTCAAGTAACACTTTGGGTTTTAAGTTGGTCCAGCTTTCCTGGCTGTGAACATGACCCTGAAAACGTGAGACAGGTGTGAAAGATTTGATGTTGTCTTTCCTTAAAAAACAAACAAACAAACAACAAAAAAAAAAACCAACAAAAACCCCAACCAAAAAACCAGCAGACTCTTCTAAAACAGTGGTTTTTGAGAGCTGAACTGCCCCCAGTTGTTCTCACTGGGAGGCTTGCCTGAAAGTTGAGAGGTAACGTTGTCTATTCTACTTCCCGTCCGTTTTTGCTGCAATACTTGGTGAATGTGTTTCTTTCACAGTCCCAGTGGTTTTCTCTGTCACCAAGCCTGAGCTTTCAATAACCCAGCTGCCAAAACCTCCCATTTCTTCCCTGCCAGTTTCTAGGATGCGGACATCATTAATGAATTTACTTGAGTACCAAAATTCACACGGGGTTCCTGCAGGGATGAAGTTGCTCCTTGTTCTGATTGGAGCTTTAAGAGTATTCCTTTAACCACACAATTGAAGCTGATCTGGAATTTGGAGACTGCTGAAGGACATAGTTGCAGGTGGCTCCTGTCTGCCCAGTTACACATCTTCTTCGTAATGTATTTGTGCATGCAACTTATGTGTCTGTGTTGAAAATGAGGTTCCAAATACTTCTTTATCAAAGGATTAAGCTGATGGATTTACTTTTTTTTTTTTTTTCATCCAGTTAACATTTTTATCAAGAACAGAGCAAAAAACTTTGTTTTCTGGAAGCTGTACTTTAGGGAGCAGTTAGCACCGCAGAGATGCATTTTACGTAATAATCCTTTGAAATAACATAGTTAGACCAAATTCAGTCTTCCAAATAGCCTGCAAAGCTAGCGTTGATACTTGGAAGAGCAAAATGTGCTTTTGCTGATGTAGTTCATACTAACTAGGTCAGCCAATGAAATCAGTTGTCAAGGCAAGATCACTTTGATGTTGGAATAGCTGTGGCTGCGTCAGGGTTTTTTGTTGTTGTTGTTGTTGCTATAGAAAAATCATCTCTAAACCTCTGCCAGGGAAGAAGATGCCACTTGAGAGTGGACATTAAAAAATGGAGTCTATATGGGGAGTTACGGATATGAAACAAACAGGTGGAGTCTTGTGTTTTGTCTTTCTGTAGGCGCTGTATCTGATAGCTACGAATGGGACACCAGAGCTGCAGAACCCCGAGCGACTGTCCGCTGTGTTTCGCGACTTTCTGAACTGCTGCCTGGAGATGGACGTGGACAGGCGAGGGTCTGCCAAGGAACTTCTGCAGGTAAAATGTGAAGCAGCTGCAAGTGAAACAGCTGTACCATGGAACGGTTTTCTCCTCGGCTAAACCCAAAGGCATCACATCGAGCTCCCTCATATTAGTCTCCAGTCTTGGTGCTTTTCAGATGAAAAATAATTAGAATCATAGACTTGTTTGGGTTGGAAGGGACCTTTAAAGCTCATCTATTCCACCCCCCCTGCAGTGAGCAGGGACATCTGCAACTAGAGCAGGGTGCTCAGAGCCCCGGCCAACCTCACTTGGAATGGTTCCAGGGATCAAGCACCTTTCTGGGCAGCCTGGGCCAGTGTCTCACCACCCTCACTGTGAAATATTTCTTCCTTCTCTCCAGTCTAAATTTCCCCTCATTTAGTTTAAAACCCATCACCCCGTGTCCTGTGACAACAGGCCCTGATAAAAAGTCTGTCCCCGTCTTCCTGACAGGCCCCTTGAAGTACTAAAAGGCCACAAAAAGGTCTCTCTGGAGCCTTCTCCAGGATGAACAACCCCAACTCTCTCAGCCTGGCCTCCCAGCAGAGGGGTTCGGCCCTTAGATCATTTTTGTGGCCTTGTTCTATATTTTGATAGTATATTCAGTTTTACATGGTGGCAAGAGCACTGAAGTGGAATGATACCCAGCACAGAGGCCTGAAATGTTCTTGGTGACAACAGTGTACAGAGAGATGACTGGGGGGAACCCAGTCACAGCCAAGCAGCCAGAGAAGAGAAGGAAGAGGCTGTGGGGTCCTCACTGAACATCAGAGGGGCCTTGGCTTGTCCACCGTGCCCCGCTCAGAGATTTCTGACACCAAGCCCCACTTCTAGAGGTTTCTGACACTAAAAAAGGGACGGCTGAGCAGGACTTGTCACAGCTCCATTTACTGTCTGGCACAGTCAACTAGCTGAGAACTACTCCAGGTTTAATGCCAGGTTTTGTGGCAGATAGGGAGTTGCAGAACGTGCCACCCGGCTGTCCCTGCTGTGAAGGTACTGGCCAGCAGAGGAGGGGCAGGACGTGGAGGGCAGACACTGCTCTCGCTGCAGCCCAGGGCTGAGGGCACCAGCAATGTCACTCGCCACCCTGATCTTGGTGCTGGAAATGTGTATGTACCTCAGTGGCCTTCAAAACAATGCATGGGCCTAAATGCTACTGGGATAAAGATTTCCTGGAGGTACTAGAGTCCCCTAAGGAATGGTTTATGCTCCTCATCTTTTTTGACAACTAAAACAGCCTGTGTCTTTAGAAAACAGAAACCTAAGTAAGTATTTTGAATTTCCTGAAAGGAATGAGGTGCTGGGACAGCAAGCAGCATTCCCAGAGCACTGGCAGAAAAATCTCAGCAAGCTGAAGACACCTTGATAAATGGATTAATAGGATTACAAGTCACATCTGCCTGTGATAGCAGGGTACTGGTCATGAAGATGCAGGTGCAGAGGGTCCCCTCGGTCCTATTCCTGTGTACTCCTGGTAAACCAGAGGAACACTGCTTGAGCTCTTGACCAACTGTGTTTGGAAAGTAACTGTTTCTTTTTTTCCCTTTGGGCAGCATCCATTTTTAAAATTAGCCAAGCCACTCTCCAGCCTGACTCCTCTGATCATTGCAGCGAAGGAAGCGATTAAGAACAGCAGCCGCTAGTGCTTCAGGCCACCTTTCTCCCACGCCAGCTCAGAGCAGGACTGAGAACAAAAACTCTATAAAACCTCAACTCTTGTGCTGCAGGACAGACGGACGGATGGATGGATGGATGAACAAACCAACGGTCACAGTCATGGTGGTAGGAGGGAGAACAACCCAGTCCCTCAAGGAGTAAAAAATTATCATTTGTCTTCTTCCTGCTTTCTGGCTCCTTTATTTATTTTTAAGATGAAACAGGGGTTAAGACAGAGAGGTAATGACCGAAAATGCTTTGCTGCCTCAACCGTTTCCAAGGTAAAGCAGATTAAGTTGGAAGATTCCCTTCCTTCTCACCCTGTGAATAAGCTGTACATTCACTTTTAAATTGTCAGTTGTTTCTTAAAGACGGAAAGTCCCTTTTACAGGGTTTTTTGGTACGGTTTGGAATTGGAAAAGGGTCTCCTCCATTCATAAACTTCAGACTGCACTGCCTTTGGAGGAATACAGCCCATTCACTTATATTTGCCCAGTCATGGTACTTCTAGGTGAGGAAGAAAGTTCCAGAAAGGAATCGAGAAGTGGGGCAGACAAAACATCCTGTTGAGATACAGGCTTTCAACTGTGAATATATAGTGTTTCAGTTCTTGACAATTTGATTTGTATAACTAATTGTAATCTTTGCCTGGATGAGAGTCTTACTAAAATGAAAAAGCAGAAAGACCAGTCAGTGTGCACAGAAAGGGCTCGTCTGATAACGGGAGGTGAGAACGGGCCCAGCCTCGCCCGGTGCTGAGCCCCAGCAGGCCCCTTGCAGAGCACAGAGCAGCCTCGGCACCTGCAGACCCAGGCTAGAAGCAGCAAGCGGCAGCAGATGGGCACTGGGAGCTTGTGTCTTGCTGGGACCAGACTAATTATCCCATATCAGAGCCAAACTGGCAAGGGGCTGCTCCCAGGGTGAATCGCAGCCATGCTGTGAAATGCGCAGACTGGTGGGATCAGCCATTTTGAGTCTGTGCGGGAGTAGAGAAGGGCAAAACAGAGCTGAGTAGTGGTGTCACTTCTGAGGATGCCTTCTTCTGGTCATCTTCTAGCTCCTGGGAAGGGTTAGTAGTGCCTGCACCGCTGTTGGCAGAGCGGGAGGGAGCGAGGCTGCTCCGCAGGCTCCTGCACAGGTGAGTGTCCTTTAGGCACCGAGTTCTGCTGCAAAAAGTGAGGCCGACACACGTGAGTGACAACTTGGCCAGTTCAGATCGGCATGAGCCAGTGCAGTGGGACCGCTCTGGAGAAGAGCACATTAAAACCTGGAGCTCTGCACTGAGCGACAGCAAATGCCTGAAATGCAGAGTGGATTGCAGAAATATTTGGAGGCAGCAAGGCATGCTGCTTACTGCTGTCAGAATGCACTGCTGAATGCAGCTCAAAGCTGCTGAGAGAGAGGGGATCCTGGATGTGACTGAGGTTTGGGCTTGACTAGTCAACTGATTTGGAAGGGAGCAGAATAGTCCTTAAGTATGCCATTTGTGGTTTATTTATTAATTTCTGAAAGAAAGATACAATGTGGCTTCGCTCGGAAAAAGCATTTGCATGGAGCATTTGTTGCTGTATTTTAGTACAACTACTTGGAAGACCTTCAAAGCAGCAATTGAAGCAATTCCCACCCAGTGAGCAGGAAAAAACCCAGAGTAAAACATCATCCTGCTGTAGATCTTCATGTTTAGCCTGGTCCTGCACAGGTCTAAGTAGCCAAGGTATTAACCACATTTTGCCAGTAGGAATGAAGGATGCTTGGGCTCTTCTTGAATTAGGCATTAGTTAGTTTGGCTTTGGCGTCTTGTTCTGTTGCAGTCTTTGTGTCGCAGCTGTCCTTGCTACAGCCACTAACTGACCCTCACTCGCTCTGTCCGTCCCGGTGTCTTTGGCTCAGGCAGCAGACAGAGGCAGTGCTCTTTGAGTTACCACAGGATGCATGATATGGAGCATTCCCTATCTCCGCCTGGCTGCACATGGTGACTCACGGGATAGGGGCAATGGTGACAAGTTCCTGCTCAGTGGAGGAGGCGCATCTGCTCCGTGACTACCGCACCCTCCCAGGTCCCTTGCATCACAGATACAAAGCTCTGCAAGTGGAACCAAACAAGGTGGGGACATCTGCTGGAAATACAGCAGAAACTCCAGAGTTTCTGGACTGTGTGGAAGATACTTCCTGATACAGCTGGTGAGGAAGCCAATGAGGGAAGGTGCCCCAGCGGACCTCTTTGTGAACAGAGAAGGACTTGTGAGTGATTGCTGGAGGCCGTTTTGGGCTTAGTGATCACTAAATGATACTTTCAGTTCTCAGAGATGTAAGGAGCAGGGTCAGCAGAACTGACACTTTGGACTTAACGGTGGGCAGACTGTGGCCTTTTTAGGAGCCTGGCTGGCAGAGTCCCTTGGGAGCTGGATGACAGGGACAGGGAGCAAAATGAAGGTACATAATCAAAGCGGAAATGGTCAGTGACCTGCTACACCACTTAGGCACACACAAGTCTCTCAGACCAGATGGGATCCTCGCAAGGGTACTGGGGGAGCTGCAGAAGCGCCCACTAAGCCACCTTCCATGATTATCAACAGTTCTGGTTAACTGGGGAGGTCACAGTTGACTAGAGATTAGCAAATGTGATGCCCATCTACAATCCAAAAGGAGGATCTGGGGAACTACAGACCTGTCAGCCTGACCTCAGTGTCAGTGCAGATCATCCTGAGTGCCATCACATGGCACATAAAGGACACCAGGTGATCCGGCCCAGTCAGCATGGCATTATGAAAGGCAGGTCCTGCTTGGATGAGCTGATCTCCTTCTGTGACAAGGTGATTGCTTAGTGGATGAAGAAAGGCTCTGGATGTGTCAGCCTAGACTTTAGTAAAGCCTGTGAGACTGTTTCTCAGAGCATTCTCCTGGAGAAACTGGCTGCTCATGGCTTGGACAGGTGTAAGCTTCGCTGGATAAAATACTGGCTGGATGGCCAGGCCCAGAGAGTGGTGGTGAATGGAGTTAACTCCAGCTGGCAGCTGGACCCAAGTGGTATTCCACAGGGCTCAGTGCTGGGGCCCGTTCTGTTTAATATCTTTATTAATGATCTGGATGGGGCGATCAAGGCACCCTCAGTAAGTCTGCAGGTGACACCAAGACAGGTAGGTGTGTTGATGTCGGGAGGCTCTGCAGAGGGCCATGGCCAGGCTGGATCAATGTGCCAAGGCCAATGGGATGAGGTTCAACAAGGCCGAGTGCCGGGTTCTGCACATCAGTGCTCGATCTTTTCCAACCAAAATGATTCTGTTCCAATCATAGAATCATATGATTCTAAAGATTCACTCTCTCGAGAGGTCCCATTTTTCTCTTGTCAGCTCAAGCTGTGTAACTGAGGGAGAGACTTTCTTGAGGAGTAATTCAGGTTTGGGATGGGCTGCCTTCAGTTTGTTTGAAGGAAAGATGATTGTTTTCCATGTAAGTAGTGAAGAAGCAAGTTTCTGTTTCCAGTGTAGCTGTTATTTTTAACTACCCACAGAGGAGCAGACACCATCCTTTAGAAGGAAGGCACTTTTTAATGGCACACAGTTGCTGGACATACAACGGAAATACCTGTGTTGTCAGAATACAGGTACTCTTTGGGGGTTTTTTCCTATTTATTTTCATTACCTACAAGTATTTAATCATATCTCTTTAAAAAAAAAACCCTGCCACCACAACTTTCTGGAATATAACATATGAAAAAGAGGAACATCAAATAGTAGCATAACTTTTACTTTTTTTCTGATCTATGTATTCCCCAGCATACAGAATATTGCTGGCTCTGGCTTTTTTAAGACAACTGCTATACTAAGAGGCCTTACTTTTTACTTTATTAAATACAATATTTATTTCTCTTTGCATCAGCAAATTTAGAGGTTTTTTTTTTTCTTCTAAAAAAAAAATCCTGGAGGCAGACAGGATTCAACAGAAATAATCTCTGCCAGTGGCTGTTTTCAGCAGGGACTGTGACTGCCCAGCTGAGGCCGTGTGACACATGTGGAAGGGCACCTCTGGCATCCCTGTGGCTCTGTGCTTGAGACAGTCCCTGGCACTAAATTCTCTGTCGCTAGATATTGAAAAGTGGCAGCTGCGTTTATATTCTCCTAACTCTGATAGGAAAGGTGGAAGAGGCCTATTAATATATTTTAGAAAAACCAAACAAAAACGACAAAAAGCCCCCAGTCCTGAGAGGGGCAAGTCTTGTACATGATTTACAGGCTCCATAGCAGGTTAGGATTGGCGAGAGTGTTGACCTCGCAGAAAGGAAAGAACCAAACACTAAAATCTCTGTAACAATCTCTTGTTTTCTGACTGCTATCCTCAGATTAAGCAATTAGTTCTACATTTTTTGGAAGTAATAGAAATAGGCTGTTTCTGTTGTGAAATGCATAGGTTTCAAATACTTTCATTCCAGCATTGTAAAAGATTCGGTGTCCTCATTTCTAAATTCGTTAAATGGTTAAAAAACCCTCTGGAGAGCTTGACTATGATTCCCATGGCTGCACTGAAAATGTAGGAGAATGCTCCGATGGCTCACTGTGGTTTTAGTGTAGTTTGGGACAGAAGTGTGACACCAGTAATGTCAGGGAAGTCTGAGAAGCACAAAAAAGTTTATATATTTAACACAGTGGAACAGCAAATACAATTTATATGCAA